>JAQFXU010000163.1:0-80723 GCA_034693705.1 Spatulosminthurus flaviceps | reverse complement strand
TACAAGAAAAAAAATATTTTTGGCAGTTTACTTGCCATAGGGTAAAGTCGTTGTTGGTCCTAGAAATACAAGCTCATATGGTTATGTAAAAGGATGTACATTATGATTTACTAGAATCCCTTGTCAAATGTGAACTTGGTTATTAAACATTGAGAGACATTCTAAAGGATTGGTCCCTAAGAGCTTTTAAATGTAGTATCTGCGGATTGAAGCAAATAAGGTCTTAGGCTTTGAAATTAGACCGTTCTGACGTAAATAGGCTAAGGCGATTTGCAAAACATTTTTTAAAGCTTGTATTGTTCCAATGGGAGGAGATATGCATTTATTTATATTTTATTGTCGCAAGTATATTTTCTATTATATAATAAAGTATTTGCAATGCGTCCATGACATTTAGAATAACCTGGAACTTTAGTTTTTTATATGCGCAATAATTTCTGACAGGAATCTGTCTACGCATTTGTAAAAAATGATGGTTGAGGACGTTGAGGTGTAGGGAGAGCTGAAGTTTTTGTTTTGTCTTCATTGGTTTATTTTTTTACATCAGCAAAGCATGGAACCAGGAAAGGGCAGTGGATAAAAGCAGGAATGTAAAACCACGTGACATGAATACAATGGGAGAGAGATGAATATAAGTAAATACTTTACATGGTAATAGTTAAAGGGATGGAGAATAAATGTTTTGACTTTGGGAAACGCAGGTGGTGAGAGGGAGATTGAGCCGCGAATTTTGTCTCAAGTGACTGAGCTTCATTTTAAGGAAGGGGAAACGGGAGTTTTGCTCTGTCTCTCGGAAGGCTATCCTCCACCAACACAAGGGTAATGTTCGCTCTCCTTCTTTTCCTAATGCAATAAATTATGTGCCCATGTCACATTTACTATTCATTGCAGGAACGACGAGCAAATGAGAAAGTGGTTTTAAGTCTGTAACCCGTCTTCCCAGCTACACTCATTTACTCTTTAACCGGCTCTTGAGTCCTTACTCGTCCCGTCCATCCCATTTTCAACACTTTCACTCCAGCTTTATCCTAATCCTTTCCCACATAGTGCATATTTATGTACTACCACTAGAATTCTCCAACCTCATACTCTCACATGGGCCCTGCACCCCCCACTCTATACTCTAAAATTTCCCTGAATTTTCTTACACACTATACTGTTAAATCCACCAACATAACTGTATATATCTACTTCCATGTTAATCCAGGGTGGCATTGAGCTAAAAACTATCCTCTCATGTTTTATTATGATACGTGCAGGGACATACCGACACATCCCTTTATCCTTCTTTTGTATCTTTTGAGACACGAAAATGAAATTGACTCTCTATCTAGGGAAAATCTCTCGGATTTTTTACCTTCCTCAACCCATTACTGTCAAGCTCTGCCGTGTTCCTTTCCACTAAGAAAATTATCATGCGTATCATAATACAAGAGAATTTTATGTCCTTATATTCCCTTATACAATTTGCATACAAATTATTTGCACTCTTGATTGCATTAACAATCCACAAAGCACACGATCATCACCCATCCTAACTCTACACTCAAATTTACTATTTACACTCTAATCTTGCTCTCACCTTAGAATTCATCAATATTTCCCACCTTCCCCTCCCTCATCTACTTTCTCTTGAGCCGAAAGACAATTTATTATTATGACCCTCATCTATATATTCATAGAATTGAATTAATGTCCTGAATGTAAAATTGTCTTTACAGGTGGTTCAAGGCGGATGGTTTCGGTGGGTTCGAGAGCGTCCGACAAACTGAGAGAATTAGAATTCGAAGGAGTTCTGTGATAATTGAAAATTTGGGAATGCAGGATACATCTGTTTACATTTGTAATGCCACAAACAGACAAGGATCTGCACGTCATCAAATTCATTTGGTATGTTGCCCTCAGGTTTAAAACCTGAAGATGATGTATTCATTCTTGTAGTGTGTAGTAACTTAAACCACAGAGCATGTAGGAAAGTAACTATATGGAGTAAGTTTTGTGCAACATGTATTCATTTGACTCAGGGATAGTTTTAGAAATAACAATGCAGAGCGAAGGGAATGGCTCTGAGCTAATTACTTGTGTTGTGAGCATAATGAGAATAATGTGTTGGAGTCTATAGTCTTATACTAGGCTGTGGGTGGGAGTAGTTAGGGCTTACATGTACTACACTACGGTTTTAGGAGTTTAGGACAACCGCTGTTAGGAGCAAAATGGGATTTGGGGAATCAAGTCTGGGAAATGATTTTGGTTTTAATTAATGAAAGAGATTTGATTCATTGCTAGGTGGTGGAGAGCCCCTTGGCGGTCCAAGTCCTACCTTCCGTGATGACAGGTAAGGCTTTAGGGCAACTAATCCAATTTGAGCTTGGTAAAATACTCTCAGACACTTTTCACTCCCTCCCTCTAAGCATGCTGTCCCATCTGTTGAAGGGACTGTAGACGGATTGAGAGTTTCGGTTTTTTTCATTCAGTGTACACAACTAACGTGGAATTTCAATTTCAGCGGACGTGGGGAAGAGTGCTGAGTTTTCCTGCTGGACTAATAATCAGGGTATTGGCAACAGTAACTTGGGGGTTATTAGTGGCGGTGGTGGAGGAGGTGGTGGTGGTGTCAACAGGAAGGATTCCAACAACGGAGCAGCCACAAAGATCCGATGGTTTAAGAATGGGAAGGAGTTGACGGCCAGTACGAGAGTTGCATTTAGTCCAAGTGGCGACAAACTCAGAATAGCTTATGTACAACGGGAGGACATGGGCATGATTCAATGTATGGTCCTTTCACAGACGGACATGTCACAAGCCGCTGCACAACTTCGACTGGGTGGTGAGTATACATATGTACATTGTAACAGTGTAAATCTCTTATCTATTTCTCAGGGAAGGAACACACGTAAAAAGAAGAGAGAGAGAGAGAAAGAGAGAGGAGAGAAAAAACCAAAGCCGTCTTTCTTTTTATTTGTCGTCGTCAATTCTTTCAAGTGAAATTGTACTCTTTTATTCTGTCCTCATTCATCATTTTCGAGGACTCTAACCAGTTCTCTATTTACTGTCTTACAATGTGTACGCACTTCTCTTATACAGCATCTCACTACCACTGTTTACTTTTTACTTGAGTTGGTGGAGGCAAAATCTAACCTTTTTACTTCTCATGTACGTCCCATCTACTCTATGGACGTTCATAGAAAAGTAGAAGGATTCCATAGGATAGCCCAGCTTCCCAAAAAAAACTTCTCCGTCCGAATATTGTTGTAGGTAAACATGTATACAATGGTAAACATATGTGTGTGAGCAGGAGCAATGTGACAAGAGCAATGTCCAAGTATAACGACAAACGACAACATTCGGATCGTTACCAGAACTGACCGATTCGTATGTATAAGAGCTTGGGAATAGAAAACTGCTTCCTCCAGCAACTGCTTTCTCCTGAAGCCATAGTTCCCTCCCAATTTCTCCTCTTCATATCCTCAACCAGTGGGTGGATTTTGTTCCAAGGATTTTTTCCCTTTACACGTCTTTTTCCCTCTCTCTCTCTGTAGACCGTGGAATAATAATTGTTTGTCTCTTTATAGTTGTTAGTTGGCTCTTGGGTGTAGGTACATGCGTGCCTGTGTTAATCTCACGTGTAAGTTTAACACTGTATTTCCAATGTCCTGAGAACCTACTTTTTATACACTTGACAGGTTGGACAGATGTGGATTGTGAATTTTTTATGCCCTTCCCACCAACCAGATAAGACCCATGACTAGTCCATTACTTCATATAGGTCTTATGCCACCCACTATTAGACCCCTAGCTTTTTACATCCGTCTCTGCTTTAATGATCCTGACGGTGGTAGTAACGAAGTAAACAGTGAGTGGTTGAGTCTATTTGTGCCTTATACACCTTCAAGTGTGCCTCTACCTATAAGTATAGGTTTTGCGTCCTTGCGAATTCGGCTATTACCCTGGCCTTGCATACTTATTAGAGACACACTGGAGAGAAAGATATTGAGTATTCCCGACACATGCATATCTATATATAATAATATAGATTAGGTATAGAACTAGAGAGTGACAGGACTCCATGAGGATGAGAATTCTTGAAAGACAGTTTGAAATAGTGTAGGTTGATGGGCTAGGGTGGTGGTGGTGGTAGTAGTGAAGAGACAGGAATGTAACATTGTCTCAGCTCCTCAAGTCTGAGGACTTTGAAAAGCTTCCATGTACATACATATGCATAGCAGAGAAACTTGAGGAGTTGTACGTAAGACAGGCAGATGTAGCACTTACATCACTTCTATAGTCTTCCTAGATTGGTTACTAACCAGACGAGAGCTTGTCATTCTCGTAGGGGTGGTTGGCTGGGAGAGTAAAAAAAAAAAGTAAAAGGGTTTCTTGCTGCTGTCAGCAAAGAAGTTGATTACCCTTTCGTGATCTAGTAGCATACTTGACAAATCTGATGATCAGACAAATATTGAGAGCTATTCTCTCTCCCTGCACTTGTTTAGCATTAAAATCTGTTCCAGAAAGGAAAATCTTCTTCCAACACCAATCCTCTCGCTTCTCTTTAAGTCCTTTGCCTTCCCAATGTTTGCATTCAAAATTGAAACTCGACCGTAGTTTTTTGTAAATAAACCTCCACACACATAGTTTTCTCTCCTGCCCATGTTTGGAGAGGAGCTTATGGCGGGAGAGCAACTTCCAGGCCAAGACTTATACACTGACATTGATGTATCTTCCTGCAGGAGCTAATTCCTTGGTAAATATTATCAACCAAGTTGAGTTATTGTGAGTGTAGCGTATTTCTAATCAGTGCATGCTTCATTTTTAATTAATTTAGATACTACTTCAAGGGAAGCCGAAACTAAGGGAAAAATTGAACATTTTTATGCCCTTCGTGTATCCATACAAATCGCTGTATACAGGCTTTTTGTATATTTAGACTTTGATCCCTCCACATTCACAGTGAGCCATGGCTGAGATTATTCCACCAAGACTACGGGAGTACTGTGGTAACCTGAATAGTGTGGTGCGTCGGTAGAGTATTGTCATCAGCAGTTGGATTTTTCAAACAAGTCTTCTTCCTCATCGGGTTGTGACTCCATATAAGAGGGTACACATAAATGGAATATATAGAGAAAGTATTACTTTCACTGAGTTTCACCAACATAGCCATGGTACTTTTGATGTAAGGTACTAGGAAAGTGTAGTTGGCTGAATTCTCTTCTTTCTCCTCTCTCTCCCTGTCTACTATATGTGTGTTCCTCGTTGGGAAAACTTTCTCTTACACTAGCATCTCTCTAGAGATTAATAGTGTATGGAATCAATAGATCAAAAGAGTCTCTTACGTTTACTTTGATTTCTCCTTCCGTTCTTCATGCACATTGAAATTATCAACAGACTATGTAATGCATTTGAGAGAAGGGAGAGTATTTTTAAATGATGGAGTCAGACTAAGGTATTATGATATTTACACCGGTTTTTCCCCCTACCATCATCCCATAAGTATATAAGCTCCATCAAAATTAGTTATAAGGCTTGTCATGTAGGAAATGATGGGATGAGGAATGCTCAAAGCAGGCATTGAATCCCTTAAATCTAATTTGGCTATATGCTGGCAACGTACGTATAATGCGTAAGAAGGAAGGAAATAAGCTTCCAAATCCTGCGGAAAAAAGTTTCTCTATTTGTGTTCTCTACATCCTTAACTCTTTCAATATGCATAGCAACCCCCACTCCCTTTCAGCTTGAACAATTGTCAATAGTTCTTTTTTGTTCAATTTTTTTCAGATGCCTCTCCTCACTTTACTTACCGTTTCATCGAGCAAACCCTACAACCGTAAGTAACTTTTCCATTTTATTTCTCTTGGATTTTTTCAAGTACAAACTCAAAAAAAATAGCAAAAGCGTACAAAAATTTGTCTTACAATTAAGTTGATACATAGTTTTTAATATGATTTCCATATTCTTTTGACAGAATTTCAAGGAATTGGAATTTTAAAAATTAATAAAAAGTTTCACAATATTTAATGTTATGTCTACAGCGGACAGTCAGTCTCTTTGAAATGTACAGCATCAGGGAATCCGACTCCAAGGATAACGTGGCTTTTGGATGGATTCATTCCTCCAATTTCTGAAAGGTCAGCTTGATCGAATGCTTTTTATCATTTGTTGAATAAAAATACTCGGTTTTTTTATTGTCCCTGATGAGAATAAGCGTCTTGAATTGTAAGGGGCAGACTCTTAATAATAAATAGGAGGGGAGATGGAGGGACAAGGACAAAAACGACAGTCACAAATACTAAGACAGAGACACACGCCTGTCTCATAAACCATTTGACGAAGAGTCTTACAGAGGTTTTCTTCTTCAATATCACTTGAGAACTCCCATAGAACAGAATAGTTGACTAGTTGGCTAAATAGGAGGAAGGAGAAAGCAATTGAATGGTTGAACAAGGAGGAAGATCTTGGGAAATATTGGCTAAAAACCAGAATGTCCTATTGTTTCCTCCTTCAGCTTGAGATGGGCTTTAAGCACGCAGACGATATCTCTGATATTACAGATACTAAATGAGACTGAGATAGCTACTGAACCCGGATTTTTAGCTCATGCTATCACATAAAGCTACTATTGTATTTTAACTTATACTTGACTCCACATATGTATTCCTATTCACAAAAATACATAAAGAAATTATATCTTGAGTTACACTTACTACATACACAGGTACTAGCAACTACTTTTTTATACGACAAAATAGTCATAAACGTGCAGTTTGCAAGGAAGCGCAGGGATGTAAAGAGAAAAAAGTCAGATAAAATTGTTACTAATTTCCCTTGCTACTATTCCTTCCTTGGATTTTTGCCTGTCATTGCTTTGGCATTTACGAGTACGAAAATTCACATTACTGCTTGTCATCAGGTTAAATTTGCTTTTTCCTTCCGTATGTCCACATATGTAATGGCACAAGAGATATGATATAAATATCATAAGGGAATTTTCGCTTGGAATAGTCTCTCAATGAAATTTTAGTTAGATGGGAGGAGAAGCCTCTCTCGAAATATGTATAGCCTAATAAAACATACATATGCGTCGGTGTGGATGTGGGATCTTCCTTTTGATAGCTTGATTATCTTTTATTTCCTTCGTTCCGGACGAAGCATTCATTGCCTGCTTGGGCTGAAGGATTCCAATCATTAAAATCTTTGCTTCCTTTCTCTTTCTCTCCCTCATTGTGTTGTAGTAGACTTCTTATCGGGCAGTATGTGACGATGAATGGGGATGTGGTGAGCCATCTAAATATCACCAAGACGAAAGTCGAGGATGGTGGGGAGTACTCCTGCACTGTCAACAATACTCACGGGACTCTGAGTCACTCAGCTCGCCTCAACATTTATGGTAGCTTCATTAAGCTAAATGGGATTTTATATGCATTCAAAGAAGTTCCCATGCATTTCATCCCACAAAATTCCCATTGGTAAAAAAAAAACATTTTTTTTTTCTCTCAAGGACTTCCATACGTCCGACCTATGCCAGCAGTAACGGCCGTTGCAAGTAAAACATTAACTATTAAATGTCCAGCTGCTGGATTCCCACTGGAGTGGCCCATAGTTTGGGAGAAAGGTGCGTTTATTTAAATGTCAATGGTTGTTGAAGGTTCTTGAATAATAATTCCGACTCTACTTTCCTCGTCGACTGTAGACACTGCATTTATAAATAAACCCAATTTTTTTCCCCTTCTTCATATAGACAACCAGGTACTTCCTCTATCACGTCGGCAGGTTGTTTCACCGGATGGAATCCTAACCATTCGGGATGTGGATCGGACGGCGGATGCTGGTTTGTATTCCTGCACAGCACGCAATAAGCAGGGACACTCGGATCAAAAGAGTGTTCAAGTTAATGTTGTTGGTATGTGCTTGGCACTCCATTCTAACATTTTATATCTCGTATATATGGTTTTACTTACAACTACAGTATTTCTAAAATTCTACAAATAATATTATTTCTCAAGGGAAAAAGCCACCAGATCAATAGTTAACTCTCTCCTGGTGTCGCTTGGGTTTTCCTTTGAAAGTCAGGGGGGAAATATGTATAAATAAGGATGTTTTTAAAAACCGCGTCCCAGAACGTCATTTTTTTCAAATTGAATGGAATGTGGGAATTTCATCAGCAGATGTAAAATCTTGGAGAAATTTGCAAAGTACAGGATTGCTGAATGCATTTTAGTTGGTCAATTGCTGCTATTTTATAAACCCTTGAACAGCACTACAAAATGCTATTGAATTTCACCGCACTCTGACACCGCTATGGTCTCTCACGCTCACGCTCTCTATAATCTTGTATATTTTGACTTATGTTATTCACTTGACCACTTGTGTGTGATATGATTGTTGACTTTTTCCACCGTATGTGTATGTAATACTTGATTGTTGGTGTATTTTGCAATTTATATATGTAGTCGCACCCAAAGTATCATTCAATTTCCCACGGAGTGTTTCACTTGGAGAACGTTTGGCTGTGAGTTGCTTTGTGAGTGAAGGGGATACTCCTATTGAAATCAAATGGCTCAAAGACTCACAACCAATTGTACCATTGAGCACAGACCAGGTCAACAAGCACGTAAGCACGACTAGGGGTGACTTCGATTTAGCTCTAAGAATAACACCTCTATCAGCATATGACTCTGGAGTCTACACTTGTTCTGCTGCAAATAAGTACGGCGAAGCTAGACATTCCGCCACTCTTGTGGTTCAGGGTAATCCTAATATCACTGCTATATTTTGCTTCCGCATCACATTTTCCCCTGGAATTCTTTTTTTCTTTCCCTTGTTTTTCTCCACACATTTTGCTTTTAACTGCAAACATATATTATTGTACTGTAAAATTTTATTCACCCTATGCAGTGTTTTGTTTACGCAACTTGGAACAAAGATAGAACTTTTAGAGAAGTTGTCGTTGTTTGCTAAATTGAAAAGACTTTAATTGCATGTGACGCTAGAGGTGAATGTTTGCCAAAAATATATCTGTTTACTCGAAAAAAATTATCCTCAAAAGTTACATCCTCTACGGCTGCTCTTAAGTATGTATAGAAGACTTGGGAAGACAGTGGAGGAGAAAGCACACGAGTCATAAAAAAACAGCCATTTGAATTGGAATTGTTGCCTCAAGACAATTTTTTCCATAGGAATTTCTAATGTAGGCTCGGATGTCCCTACGTGCGAGTAAGATGAGAGGATGGGAGATGACAAAAGCAGTCGTAAAGTATGAGAGTGGACAAAAGAATTTTTGTTGTTGTATTTTAGATGCACTAAAAAAATTTATTTTAGCTTTTGTATCTCATGGTCTTTTTGGATATTTGTGAAATTATTCTCGTCGTTGGTAGACACTTGCATCCACGCTTTTATTGTTAGATAACTCAAGTATGGTAGGGAAGAATGTTTTATTTTTTTTCAGAGCTTGCTTCCAATGTTTGTACGCATACTGGCCTTAATTAAATTAAAAATGGTATTCTCTCTTCTAAGAGGCTCCTCCTTATATGTGGTATAAAAAAAGTCCTACATATGAAGGCACTTCCTTGTTTCCATCCAGGACTCCTATTTTCTTGACTAGGAATGTTTGTTTGCCTTGTAAAATGAACCACGTTATACTTTCTCCGTCTCCGTCCTCCCAAAAGTTGGGCTTTCCATTTTGAATAACGACTGACGAATGTATTTATGTACGGTATTGTGTATGTGTGTGGGGGAGGGACTCATACGCTACTAAACCATGTATGGAGGAGATATAGTGAATTTTATAAGCAACTATAGCGGGTGAACATGCATTGCATGTACATCCACTCTGAATCTGAATGTGAAGGGCTGTTACGAAAGAAAATCCTGAGTGAAACTACATGTGAATTTATACAAACTTAATTAATCTAAGTGCTTGTGTAAAAGTTGTCCAGGGCTTTCCTTAAAGGGTAAATGTAAATATATGAACGATATTTTAGTGCCTCCGAGGATAACTCCATTCTTTTTCCCAGACTCCGTGCAAGTTCATCAGCGGGCTCAGGTAAGCTACAAATTGGATTCGGAAACAGTTAATAATTTCTCTCCAGCTCTGGACTCTATGGTCCAGAGCTGGAGGAGGATCTTCTCTATACCTTCAGTATAATACTATTTCTCTCTTTTACGGCGTCTGCTACTCATGAAACATTTCTTGAGAACTATAAAGTCACCGACATAGTTATTCTCTACTTGGGCTATTACTCTCCCTGTCTCTTCATTTATGCATAACTTCTTGGTCCTTGTTTATTTTATATATACACCAGACACCATATTTACATATATTTACTGTGCATGAGTCTTGCACTTTTCAAGGACACATTTGCAAGTAAAATTTTAGATAAAAGGAGCAAAATGCCAAAATGTGCCTTGGTCTAATTATGTTGAGATGCAAGCAATTACTCCAAAATATTCTTTATGGTAGTGTCTAGGTAGGATCTCAATATCTCAAATGAAATGTACATTAAGCTCCAGATGCTAAAAGATCATGACCAATTCCCTTATCATTTGATTACTTACTGCCTATATGGAATCTCACGTAAGAGATTTATCAAGGTTTTTATTCAGACAATAACGGCAAGTCTGACAGTCTTTTTGTATTACGTTTCGTAAGGATGAGTTAGATAATTTAAGCCTTTCGCGTAGGAAGGCGTCAGCTACGACCCTCTCTCTGTCCCGTGTTAGTATATGATATTGGTATTATTTCAAAAAGTCTCACAATAACAGTTTTTACCATTTTGAATATATTTTAACCAACAAAAAAATTGTCAACCAAAATATTTTAAATTAAAAATAAATTTCAGCCAAAAATGTAATCCAAAGCTGAGGAATTAATTTCAAATTTGATTCTATTAAATGTTACTAGTGTAAAGTTGTATGTCTGTAAAAAGTTTCAATGGAATCCGATGAATAGTTTAGAAGAAAAAAATGTTATAGATTTTGGTTTTTAATTTTTTATGCACGAACATGCGGACCAATTTGAACCATTAACGAATGCATCCGTACTCTTGACCTAAGGAATGATCAAAACAATTTTGAAAGGAATCGGTCAAGTATTTTCTGAGTTATGGTGAAGTGGGACGTACAAGCCTAGGGACAAGGATATTTTACTAGGGAGGCTGACGCCGCCCTAAAAATGAGAAAAAAATGTTTCATGGGGAAAAGAATTATTTGTGAGGAACTTTTAGTTTGTTAAGTTCTGGAGCCAAGGCTTTTGTAATTAAACGGATAATTTTGTATAATTGTGTGTGTTCAGGTGGTATGTGCGTTGCAAGAGGGGGATCCTCATATGACGACGTTGACATGGTTTAAAAATGGAGAACCTATAGTGCCAAGTGGTGATCGAGAATTGGGGAAAGTGAAGATAATAGAGGTTCAGCGGGACGTGTCTTTACTTATCATTGAGGGAGCGGACTCGTCGGATAATGGCAATTATACTTGTGGAGCACGAAGTGATATCGAAGGGTTGCTAGACTCCGTAACAGCTCCACTTGTCGTCCGGGGTAATGTCGGATATTAGGAATAAAGAGGCGCATTTAGACCCTATGGGAAAGAAATGTATTGTTGTTAAAAGAGCACTCTGAGCACATCACTCCACTGGAAGTGATCCCAATGCACCCCACAATGTACTAATATTTGCTCAACTATATAGCACTGCTGCGTGCACCACTTTGTCCAATGGTCATGTTCTTGTCTCTCATTTTCTCAACGAATTTACCATCAAATCAAAGGCTCGTTTTTGGTTTCATTTGGACATGAGCACTTTCTTGTGAGCACAGCGAGTAAGTATCGGCACCGCACCGCAATTACCACCTCATCGATGGGAAAAGTCGATTGCCTAATGCCTTCACACCGCAAAATGTCCACCTCGCACTTCCAATTTGCACTGAGCGCTATACATTCGCATTTGTCACCGTCACGCTGAATGCCAAAGGCCGAGCCAGTAGGTCTTTAACGTACGGCCGCACGAACATCAGTCCCTAATACAATTCCCAATTCACTTTTGTTCTTCTTCTCTCACCCAAGCCTACTATCACCACCACGTCTTCTATCTTTGTCTTTCTCATGCGAGGTGCCTCAGATTCCTTCTCACCACAAACCAGTACTCCCTCGCTTTCTCTCACTCCCTGCCAATCTTACATAAAGAATATCGCCCTAGTATTTTTAGAGCAGCTGGAGCTCCAACAGACAATATAGAAAGACACGCTCTGTAACATGCACATTCAAAACTTAACCTCTGGCAATTGTCAATATTTTCACTTACTCTCTTTTAAGCTGATGGGAGGAATGAATAATATTAGTTTCCCCAGAGCTGCCGGCGGGTAAGAAAAATTCAGGGACCAAACCCGACCGGAAAATTCAGTGTGCAAAAATCTGGACTCCAAACTTGTACGTTGTACGTACAGCTACTGCTAAATACATACTTGAGTTTTCATGTAAAGAAGGCAATGCCTGTAAAATGCTTGTAAAATACTTGACTACTTCCAAGTACATATCCGAACTTGTACTCGACCCTGTATTTCAGTTTTACTTGAAGTGGGGAATGTACTAAAAAAATACTTGTTTCCCAACAGTTTTGAAAAATACCTGTTCAGCTCCGTAAAATATGTATGTGGGCTGACTCTCACTGTCAGTAGGGCTAAACTTCATCACAGCAGCTTATGTCATTGCTATTACATTTGATCCCGCTCGAAGGACAGATCGTTTTTCATGTATGGCTTTTCAGTTTGATCCGGCTCGAAGGACCAAATTGAATAGCCGTGGATGACAAACAGACTGTGATGAGCCCTTCTGACCTCACAGAGGTCCAGCATAATTACATATTTCACGGACGGGTACAGTACCTACACATGTATAAATCTCGAACCAAAGTCGAAAATCTCTGTATTTGAAGTTCAAGTTCGGATCCACAGGCTACCATTACCACACCCAAACCTGTCGGGTATTTAAAAAGTAGAAACCATAGCCAGCCTTGAACTTGTCAGGTATTACACGTACTTGCAGACAGCTCTGAATTTTCCCCCAGATTTCTGATAATAATGTCTTCCAGTTATTTTCATTAGCACTTTACTTCCGCACTATGTTACACCAGCCCCTGTTTACATTATACTTTCTTCTTGCAAAGGCTAGAAAGGTCGCAGTCTTTTAAAAGCTCTGTCAAGTATTTATGTGCTTATTTGAGAAAATAAGCCCATAACAGCAGTAGTCACAAGGTTTCTATTTCTCATCAGTTTTTGCCAGCTCCACAATTTCCCCCCCCCCCAATCATAGAGTATAAAGAGTAATATTTAAAGAAGATGAGAGCTACTCAGTTATTTTAGGCAGTTAGCGCAACCACTTACGTTTGTCCCGTATAAAACTTAAATCACTTATGGAACGTATAAGCCAAAATTTTACATATAAAAATTTCGTCTATACGTTCTATAAGTGCTATAAATTTTATACGGGAGATATGTAAAAAGTTGCGCTAACTGTCTATTAAATTGATATTTTGACAAGGAAAGGACATCGGCCTTGATTGCCTTTTCAAGAGTCTGGCACTCCCCTTTTATTTTTCTTTAAGTTTAGATGGGAATCACTACCAAAAGCTTTAGAATATGAAAAAATTAGTATAAAAATTCAATATACACTAGGTATTGTAGAAGATTATTAGTAAAATTGAATTTTCAAATGAATGGAAGGAATGTAAAGGAAATAGATAGCAACATAGCTGATAGTAGTTATTTATAGTAGACGGCCTTTTTAGGGACGGAGCTAATTTCACTAATGTTGGGAGCTTTGAAGAGAATAAGTATGAGTGAAAGGAGGAATTAATACTTTGCAATGAAGAACAGAAGCTGCGGTTTCCTTGATACACTCCTCAAAGAAATTCAAATAATATTTACTAATAGTCATCAGGAGCGGAGTAATGGGAGGGGAAGGGGAGGGGATAGCTATGTACAAAGTCCTTGGTAAATGAAGCAAATAATACATATGAGAGGAAAAGAGGCATAAGATATGAATGGAAGCATGTAATTCTATCCCTCTTGACTACTATCCCATAGCACTTTCGAGGTTACTCTTCTACACCATAGCTTTACTTTTAGTGTTTGCACGATTGCACGTACTCACAATATTGTCAGATTTTGAAATACTTTTTCACCGAGAATGATTGGGGCTGATGACAAAATGCTCTCAATGGATCACTCACTCCTGCACCATATCGATTTGCTACTTCCTAGCCTTTCCTGTGAGAAAAAAAGCTTTTTACTTACTTCCTCCTTCCAGCTTTTATTACTTTTATCGTCTGGAGTAGATTGCTGCCTTTGATTGCAAGTCTTACGTTTAGTACCCTCTTTCATTACCAATCGTGGCTCTTGTAATACGCCTCAAATCCATTTCACGCTTTACTTGTCAATTGCGTCAATGTGTCTAGCATACACAGGTAAAATTGCTTAGGTTTTTTAACCAGGTTTTTTTTATATATCCCATGTATTAAATGATAGTGCCTCCCAAATGGCTCATCGAACCTAAAGATCAGCTGCACGTTCTGAGTGGAGATACTCTGAGGACACCGTGCCAAGGTATTTATCCCGTCTGACTATCGGTTTCCATTTACGCACCCTCCCCTATATCATATGTAGTATTCTATAGTCATCCCCATACTTACAGTGCTGTAGCAGTTCAACTTTCTCCAACCAAGCAGTATATAGCTGTACTTGCCATAAACTGTACATACCCTACATGAGTATAGCTTTAGTTTTACATTGAGAATATATGAGACGTCATTTTTATATCACATGGATTCGGAGAAGGATGTATAGTTTGGGGTGGTGGGGCTGGGTAGAAGCTATATGGTACTCATGCAGGAAAAATGGAGAAAGTTAGCACAGTTCCAGAGCATGATGTGACTGTAGGAGGGGAACAACTTATCAAGTTGTTATTAATGTTGACCAAAATTAGGCATTTGTCACGCTTGGGTTATTATGACAATTTATACCTTACAAAGAGTTTCCTCCTTCACTTTTCCAACATAAACTTTTCAAATTTTCTCTTTACAATGGGCTATTTTGTATGTAAAAAAAAAGTATGTGTAAAAAACAATCTTGAGTATGTAGTAAGAAAATTTATGTAATGTAAAAAATTTTTTACTAAAACAAATTTTAAGCTTTTTAGTATGTATATGTGTATAGGGACCGTTTGATTTTGTATGTTGTTTGGAAACTTTACAGCAACGGGATTCCCAGTTCCAACTATCTCCTGGAAAAAACAAATGGGTAAGAAGGATGAGCTTGGTTCGTATTTAAGATTAAGTACCTTTTTGTAATGCTTACAAACGATGGACATTAATAAGGATCTAGAGTTTCTCCCTATTGTCCTAGTTTGTTCCCATCTTTGGAATCTCATATGTTTGTAGGGAGCCCCGTTCCGAGGAAAAGACCTGTACTGCATGTGTATGACATATGGAAAGATTAGGTTACTCGAAAACTCATAATTTAGCCGGGATTAATCAACAATTTCCTCTGCTTCACTTTATCTCATGGAATCCACATATAGGTCGAGTGGGCTGTATACTATATAGGCTTGTGCACATAAGATACTTACTACTCCGTCTTCCTGTATTTTATAATAATAAACATTTCTTATTCACGTGAGTGTTTAAAGTAAGGAGAGTATCTGCTAAACCTTTTTCCAAGATTGCTCCCTTACCCTACTTAATCATGTCGTTGTCCATATGAGATCCGGTAAGGTAGAGGTGGATTTAGCCAATGTTTTGGAAACATCTGGAACATCTTAATTTATCCTATATAAAATGAGACGGTCTGGGCTATAGTCATAACTTGGAAAGTTCCAGGGAGTCAAATTATTATTGCATATTTTCCATGCATCCTCCACATAACTTCTGTGTCAACGTCTATTCAATGACTAGAGGTCCCTTTATTTCTCCCTGGAATAGCTATCATAAATAAGGGACTGTAAACTGAGTAATCTATTCATGTACATACTTTCCCTTTTGAAAATCATTGGGAAATTTGCTCCCTCTTTATTATTGCTATTCCTCTTAAATATTTTCTACTCACAACTGGATTATATAAGTACATATAGGAAAAATAATAAGGATTTTTTCATACAAATCATTTTCGTCACAAAATCATCCATAATTTCAGGAGTAGATACATGTTCAATAATAATTATTATTATGATCAACGAAAATTAATGTATGATTTGACAGGGAATCGGGCGGGTAACTACCACGATATTTCTATTCAAAGTCCTAATGTGAAGTCAGGGACGTTGGAGGACGTTCTGTCTGACTCCAATGGTACGCTATACATTCGGAACGCAAACAAAGCTAATCAAGGAGTGTATCTGTGTGAGGCAGCGAATGGTATCGGTTCCGGAATCAGCAAGGTTGTTCGAGTAATTGTCAATGGTGAGTTGTGATATGTCAAAGATAAATTTATTTTCCTTTTATGCTCACTCAGTCAGCAATCCTCTATTGAAACTCATATTTAAAAAAAAATATCTACGCAAAGACCTCATTCACTTGACTCTCTCGTCTCATTAAAAGCAAGTATTTTGAGAGGATTTGTAAATAAAGGTACCCTCACTAACTAAATGAAAACTTTGTTTATTCAGCACCCGTGAAAATACGGGAGAGTGAGCAGAATACTACAACCCGTGTACGAACCAATGCCGTGCTTCAATGTCATGTCACCGGGGATAGTCCAATTGAGGTGTCATGGCGTAGAAGTCATTTGGAAACAAGTCTTACTTTGGATCCGAGGTAAAAAGAAAATACATATTCAAATGCTTTTCTTTAAATTACGTAGGAATTGTTGTAGGACGAAAGTGATGAAAGCACTAACGACCCCTCCAATCCCAAGTAATTACATGATAATGAATCCATGAATCTTCAAACTTACAGATATTATGTGCAAACGGTAAATAGTAGTAACGGAGGTCTATTATCCGAATTGAAAATCAATAATGTGGTCCGAGATGATAATGGCCGATATATTTGCTCCGTTTCTAACCCATTTGGGAAAGATCATCAAAGTTTCTGGCTCCTCGTAAAAGGTACAGTTGCAAAATTCCAAGGCTTCCATTTTCATTGAGGAAGGTTCCTTCTCAAGAAATCCTTCTTTTATTTTCATAGTTTTTATCCTATGGAAAGCTATATATCCACTCTTATTCCTTATTTATTTCCCTTACAAGTATAATGTGCCCATTCTCGTTATAAGTAATTACTTACATTACATATAACTTTATACAATGCATATGTAATGCAACCATCTTTTACACTTAAGTCGCAAGTCAGACCTTCTATGACAGCGCTTTATATGGAGTGGGGAAAATTTACCACCCATATTACTAATAACCCAGGGTACTTTCCCCTGACACGGTAATTGTTGTTGTAAGTTATTAAAAGCTGTAATAACAGCTGCTTATTCGCGTAGAGATCGTGCCGTTGAAAATACGCTCACTTTCGCTCCACTATAGCCACAAACCGGATGATATTGAAGGAGGAGATAATTGACAAGATCCAGAATGTACATTGGCCGTATATAATATCTATAGCATTGCATTGCGGGGAAAATACACCCTGAGGATAAAGTATAGCAGATATTGATTTCTACTTATAATAAGCTGTAGCACGGAAAATATTTTGAGGGCTGGGAATAGGACCAGTCATAGCCATAAACATGGCCAGCGAAAGGGATTACAAACTCAATGAACCTAGCCCCCCTCAGAAATCTTATACATTGTTTCCCTATACAATGAGTGAGCTTACTTTTAGAAAGGACTTTTACTTGAGCAATTTATACATGGAAGAAAGCATAGAATTGAGCTTTTATAGGGAATCATGTTTAAATCTATAGAGTAAAATGAATGGGAAAAGTGAAAGTGAAGGCGCAAATAAAGATGTACAATTTGCAACATATTTGGGATGATAATAACGTTAGTATGGGGGCATTGCATTAAAAGATTATTATTATATACAAGTTGGTAAAAAAAATATTGTTGAGAAAATATAAGGTGGCTATTAGAACTGTAGGGGAAGAGCAGGTAGATTATTTGTACCTGGTGGGGCCATATGATTGGAGAATAAGGGAACCATAAAGCTTACTCAAGGTTAACCATGCTACTACTTCATGCTACTTCCTGTTCAAGGAATATAATGTGCTTGAAATAAATAATGCTTTAATGGGCCAAGTGTACAGGATGGTCAACAGCTATTAAGAAAAATGAGTTATTACAATGTGGCTCACGCTGTTTTATAGATGTTCCCGAGGCACCTCGAGATATCAACTTGATAGCAAAGGGAAGTCGATTTATTCGACTGGGCTGGTCTCTTTCACCATCTCAATTTGGCAACAGTCCAATCATTCAATTTACTATCAAGTACGTCCCTGCAGTTGGACCAGGTTAGTTGACAATTCCCCATTGTTTTTCAACAGATACATAGATATTATGCCATCCTATGGGCTTTTTACCGCTGAGTGGATTGAGAAGATCCTCCTCATGTAATTAGTAAGGGAAAAGTCATATGTGATTTTATGAAATGGAGGAGGTGTTGAGAGGATCCAATTACAAATTAAAATCAATTTAACACAGAGAGCTGGCTGAAAGGGCTGGAGGGGAGCTCAACCGTGGCGGAGATTAGTGTACCTGGAAGTGTGAATTCGGAAACTATAAGCAATTTAAGCCCGGCAACCACGTATCATTTTTCCGTCATCGCACGCAACGAAATCGGCTCGAGTGGTCCAAGCGAGGTAGTAATTATTTTCAGCTAATTCAAAACTTGCGTTTCTTCACGTCCATACACATTACTAATACACACATTCCTATATATTTATGCTTCATTATGATTTTTCTATATACTTCATCATTCCACGTGTTTTATGCATACAAATGCATATTTTGTCTACATAGCGCCTGGATGTAACGACGGATGGGGAACCCCCTTCACCTCCAACCAACGTCCAAGTAAGATCTTTCGTATCAAATTGACTCCCGCACGTTTCTCTAATCTTTCTCCTTTTGTGGTATTTGTCCTCTTTTAGTGCATTTTGCAATTTGTGGTTGAGCCTGGGAGAAGTTCGTGAGAGCAAGTACTTTACACATTTTGTTTCTTTCCAGGCTGTACCTTTGAGCTCGACGGAAATTAAAATACTTTGGGATCATCCAGCCATAGAAGTTTTGGGGAATTTTCGAGGATACTACGTGGGCTTTCGACGTCACAGGTATACAAGAAAATGTACATACAATTTAGTAGAATTCTAGAACAATTTCAGGCTAGTTAATTGAACTGAGGGCAGTGAGCTAAATTTAAAAGGGTAAAATGAACTTATTGTTTACAGAGAGGAAGAGCAGTATCAGTTCAGTACGGTGGAAGTGAGAGGTGTAAGCAAGTATCATGGTGCTGGAAGCATTGGGAATGATGTAAACAACCTCCAACTTTCCCATCGAACTGAGTACTTTCTCCGCAACCTGTTACCTTTCACAGCCTATGAAATAGTCATTCAGGGCTATAATGTCTTTGGCGTTGGAGGATTCTCGGAACCAATTGTTGTCAATACAATGGAGGATGGTAACATTCATTCCTCTTTGAGTTTTTATTTCCTTATGCTTGAGAGGGTTTGAGGGGATATGAAAATTCTTTTACTTTTGCCCCCGCATAAAAAAGCTCTCTCTGAGTATGAATTCGACCTTCAAATTAATTTCAACCTTCATAGATATTTAATCCACGTGTAAAATAATAATTAGAATATTCTCTCTTTTTATATCCGCAGTTCCTGCATCCGCTCCGGAAGGACTAGTTTGTACTTCCATAAATCCATTTAGCTTGCAAGTCAGTTTCCAAGCTTTACCCAAAGCCCAAGCACGTGGGCTCTTGACAGGTTATAAAGTTTACGTGGAACGAGTGGAATTGGATAAAATGGGTAAGGCTCATATGTTCCGTGAAATACTAATACAAATATAAATACTGTACAAATAAAGTTATAAAAATAATTTTCGTTCACAAATTTTTTCTCCCTTCTTCATAACTCTAATGTATTTGTGAATTTTACCTTATTTGTTGCACAGAAGATGAAGTAATCGTGAGAACAACTTCCGCTCTATTAATTGTTATCAGTGGTCTCCAGCCCTGGACTAACTATACTATTCAAGTGGCTGGGATGACTCGGGTGGGGGAAGGTGCTCTTGGGCCAACCGTCAACTGCCAAACGGATGAAGATGGTACGCTTGAGAATTCCTCCATTTGTTTTTTTACTAAACAGTTTTTGGAAAGCTTAAATTTGACGATTTTTTAGATCCTTAAATTTTATTGCAGTTATGATTGGAAATTATGAATTTAGATTCTTATGCAATTAATATATTTATTACAGTTCCAGGGAAGCTTGAGAATGTGAAAAGTGTTGTGAGCTCACCAACGTCCATCATTGTCAGGTGAGGAAATTATTGTGCATTCTTGGTCTTTATGTGGGAAAAATTAGGTTATTGTAAATACAAATGTAAATTCCCACTTTGAACTATGAATATCTGCTTGAAGCTATAAATTTCTTAGACGTTTTTTACTACCATAAAATTTGAGCATGAAATTATTAATATGTAAAGTTAGCAAATGTTTGGAAAGGAAGAGAAGGAGAAAGTTTCACAATCTATCGATTATTATTAATAGTTGGCTCCCACCCAAAAAGCGAACAGGTCGGCTGATTAGCTACAATCTGTATTACGATGCAAGTGGCTCTCATACGTCAGGACGTTCATCCGGAATCAAAAAGAAAACCATAACGCCCACACAGACTTATTACGAGGTCCTATGCAATTATCTCACATATTTCACAATCACCCGTCCCTTTTGTGTGACTACAAAAAATACAGCGAATAGTGACAAATTATTACCCGATGTTACCATCTCGAGAATATATACGAACGGAATCTAATTTATTACAGGTGGAGGGTCTGAAAACCAACGAAAAGTATGAGTTTCGCATTTCTGCCGTCACTTCAAAAGGCGAGGGGAAATTCTCCGTCACTCGTCAAGTCCCTACAAAGAATTGTGCGTGACTACATTCATTGAATAATAAAACGTGATTTTTCTTACGATGTGTCTTAAGTTTTGCGTACAGTCAAAGTGGTTGCAATATGTAGCATGGCTGATGTGATGAAAGCTTGAAAGGGCAATTGTTTTTTCCACTTTTTGTTTGCAGTTGGAGCTGCTATTATTTCTATTGGCAATGAGATCTACGCCATCTGGAAAACCGATGTGGAGCTACCGTGCAAATCAGTGGGTGATCCTTATCCTACAGAGGAATGGACCAAGCTGTCGATACCTATTGAAGGCAATGATCGGTAAAGCGTTTTAGGACTCGGAAAAATATTTATTTTAACCTTTTTATATTCTGGGAATAAGCTATGAATGATTTTATTTACGTCCCTTATATTTTCTACATCAGTGGCGATATGTAGCAAATTGTTTTTATTATTGTGACAGGGAAGCTTACAATGATTTTCTATATAAAGTGCATATATTTACCATACATAGGAAATTACATACCTGTTTTATTGAAATGTTTCTAGAGTTTCTCGTATTGCTGACGGGTCCTTGCTCATTCGAGACATTCGTAAGGAAGACGAAGGCGAGTACATTTGCGAAGTGACGAATACTCATGGAAGTGATTCAGTTAACCATTCAGTGTATGTCCAAGGTAAATCAATTTCCTCATTTTTCATGGCTCTCTAATAGCTATGTACGTATAGCTTCTGTATCGCTCACCCTACACAGCTTTGATGTTTAACTGTAACTTGTAACACGTGTTGAAGTTCTCTATACTCAATGATGTCGGAGCATATAAATAATACTTATTTTTTTTGCCTACCTTCACAGTACCACCAGCTGCACCCTCAGTTCAAAAGACAGCTAATAGCCATAATTCAATCAGTATCATGTGGAAACAACCGGTAGGTGATAAAATATCACCAGTGAAAGGCTACATCCTTCACCTGAAGTTGCGTGATGAATGGACAGAGAAGCGAATAAGTCGACATCTTAATACCTATGAACTCACGGATCTTGAATGTGGAACCAGATATCAAGTAATAATATTGTGATGACTTGAACTTTTAATTTCTTGTCGTATTTTATACTTTCTACCGTAAAGTCTTCATGTACATGTCCTCTTAAATTAGCTTTACCTTACGGGATATAATGCTGCTGGGACTGGGAAAGCCAGCAATATGCTCAAGAATGTTTCAACTGTGGGTGACGTTCCTCGGTTGGTCATACCGGTGCCGGAAATGATGCTCGTAATTAATGTGACGTGGATCCGTGTCAGACTTGACAGTTGGGATGATAGTGGCTGTCCTATAACTCAGTGTAGGGTTATGTATAGACCTCATGAGTACCAAGCGCGGTGGCAAGCAGGTAACTTACCATTTCCAGAGTAGATAAAAAAGCTCTTCGTACAAGTTTTAATATAAAAGAGAAAAATTTTAATTTAATGTTTTTGTTGCGTTTAAATTCATATGTAATTATTTCTATTTTCTATTCAAATCTCTGACTGACATGGGTGTGTATTTTTTAAATGTATTTTAGTTGCTACAGAACTAACGGCGAAAAGCAAGGATGTGGATCTGATTGGCTTAAAACCTTCAACTAATTACGCGGGTAATAAAGTTATGGAGATAATTTTTTGGAATATGTAGATATTTGTATATATGTAATGTACAGAATGCAGAAGTACCAAGTTTAATAATTGTGGGTTTCTGAATTTTTGCTACGCTACGGTAGTTGACCGGTGAATTAATCATTGAAATTTAATTTTTCAGTTCGTGTCTCTTGTCAAAATTCTGCTGGAGAAAATGAAGTGGATTTAAATCCAAGGACATTAGCTTATGGTAATTTACTGAGTATTAATTCAGCATTTAGAATTTTAGAATACGATTTTTTTCAAGTTATTATTACATTCTTGTTTGAAAAATATCTTAGGTACGGGCGACTCCCATGATTCCCTTAACAATTCTTCAGTTTGGAAGACCGCTCCAGCAGCGACCATTGCATCTACTGCCTTTTACCTCGACTGGAAACTCATGGGTCCTATTGTATTGTCTTCTGTTGCGATGATAGTTGCTGGAGGAGGATTATGTCTCTGCATGAAGAAAAGTAAAGTAATCTTAATGAGTAGAAGAAATGATGTGGTTTATATCATTGGTAAATGTTTCACAGAATTGAAATTGTTAATGGCAAATTCCAGAGCCACAGGTGATGGGCCGATCAATGGAACATCTGTCCGGTGGAACTCCGTCCTCTTCCACATATTTCAAAGGAAATCAACGTTCAAATTCTCATCAGCTTTACATGACAGTGAAAAAAGCAACTCCAGTCAAGGGCCAAGACTTAGTTTCTATGGATCATATTCCTCGTAAGAGCGTCAAATTCTATGGAAAAAGTCACGTCGTTACCCTATCGTCAACCGATAATGACCTTAATTTCTCATGTAAAATGTTTTCAGAGTATGCCGAAGATATTTATCCGTATGCAACGTTTGAGCTGAGTCAACCTCCGAATCGGAGGGAGTCCCGCTTTAGTATTGGTACTACAGCAACTATTGATAGAGGTCGCATAAATTCGGTGTCTGTACCAAATGCCAAATCTAATCGAAATGTAATATTTTACGCTTTATTGTATAGTGTAACAACGCATCAGTTATAATAATACTTGTGAAAGTTTAGCCTTAATTTGTAGGCATAAATTATGGAAATAATTTTGCAATTTCAGATGGCAGGTGATAAAGGTGCTTCTAAATTTAACGCACACTACAATGATTCCAAAACGGATGAGAGCGAAGAATATGACAGCATAGACTCTGACTCTGATATTAGCACAGCCAAAACTAGAGCAGGGGAATTTTTTATCGGTAATAAAAACAAGTTTTCTAAAATAAATAAAACTAACCCATTCCAACCATAGCCAAATCCTATGCTCTAAAATAAATATTGACGAGATAAAAATTGTGTGTCTATGTCTATATCTGCAGAATACCGGGAGCCGGTAGAAAGCAAGTGTCAAGATTTTGAATATCCACACGCTAGATGTGGCAACAAGTATGAGTTTGCTCCTGTCAGTAACCATATGTTTCATCCAAGATTAAAGAGTAGGTTTTACAATCATTCTATACATACTCTGTACAGTTTATTTTAGAATAATACATAATTATAATCATTCTTTTTACGGATGATCATAGCATTACTTTACTATTACGTTTTACGTGTATTTATTATCTAAGCTCTAGCAATGCCATTAGTTGGTTCAATGCCATGTTAACTAAAAGCGTGTCTTGAGTTTGTTATTTATACAATCATGAATGAGCTTTTTACTCTACAACAAATGATTAATATTATCCCTTGCTAATTTACAGATGCCGGTAGAACAAAAGAAAAGCACCGGTCATCTTGTGAAACAAGTGCTTCTGTTTTCGGCGAACCAGCCCAGTTCACAAAGAAACAGAAGAATGGGTGAGGACTGTTAGTAGCTTGTGTCAACCACAGGGACATATAATTAATTCTCACTTACTTCCATAATAACCATGGTTCTCCCCCTCCACAGTGTTCTAATATGTATCAATTTGTTATGTAACCAGATTAACTGCCAATGTCCATCAATGCGGAGGGGCCGGACTCAAGGTTTTTAATCCAGGTCACATAGAACCTCCATCGGGATTTGGAGACAAATGTCAAAATAATGGAGAAGCTAATCAACCTTCATCAACTAATGAATTTGCAATTGCTGTTTAAATTAAAATAGAATTTTAATATTTTCAAAGCTATTTTTATATTTCAACGCTCACAATCCCATTTTATGGAGCATGACAAAGCACATCCCTAAAATCCACTAAAAATGAAGACATAATAAATATAAAATGTTCTAACAACAATTTCGGAATGAGTCAAAAAATATTCTAACAACAAACTCCAAATGAGTCAATTCTGATCTTTTTTTGCATACCTGTTTTTCTATATATGCTGTGTGCTGATACAAATAAGTGTAAGTAAGTACAGTCTCGTAAAAGGTAAGGACTTCCTTGAAACTTCAGCTGAAATAATTCGTCATGCTAAAATTTGTAGCTACAATTTTTCATTTTGTCATTGTCATTGAAATGAAAACAACATGTTCTTATTGAGGTTTATGAGATGGAAAGAGTGCAAGTTAATGGCAGTGCGTTGAAAAAATAAATAATATTTTTCTAAGAATTGAAAGTTATTGAATGCACCAAAGTTTAAAATAAAATCTTCATCTTGATATTTATATATGAAACCCAAATAATTATGTATGAGAGGAATAATTGAATATTGTCAGACATAAAAGTTTTCATAGAGAGAGAACATAGTTGTAAAAGTTATAAAAATTGCAACTTCCCAGGAAATGAACGCTTGATAGGAAACAATCAATCTTTGGCGCAAGGAAAGCAATCAAAGCAGAGAATATTAAAATGAAGAATGTAATCACGACGGAATATTGGAATGTCATCCTGTACAAAGCACTAAGGATAATGATAACAATGATTTACTGGCATATTATCCTCATAAAAGCTTTGTTTCTCTTTTTAAACTTTCATATTGCAAAAATATTTTTTTTTATCCAGACTGCTTAGGATTTCCATGTCATTGATTACCCAAACAGTCCCGTCTACTTTCCATGTAAACTTACAAACACTCATGTCTTCAAATCTCTTAGTTTTTAACAGCCTTGACTCCATACGACTCCCTTCAATTAAGCCCAAATCAAACAGAAGCCCGCCAAAATGTTTTCTAAGGCCGTTTCGCCACGGAATGTTAAGTTTTGTCTAAAGCTTGGCCACGAAGGACGAAGATCTCTTCAAAAGGCACTGCCAAATTAGCTTTTCCTATTACCAATCCAACAGAAGCCCGCCAAAATGTTTTCTAAGGTCGGTTCACCAAGGACCACGGAATATTAAAGCCTGCCCATGAAGATACCTGCAAAAGGCACGACCACATTAGCTTTTCCTGATACCTACCTTCCAGCATTAGCTATTATGATAATGAATAGTGAAAACTTATATTTTTCTGATCACTAACATCTTTGTTCCATGTCCTCTCTTTTAGCAACTTTCCCGGCCCCAATCAAGGGGTTTTTCCGAATTCCAACGAATTATTGGCCCAAACTGATTTATGAATACAAACATTTGGAAATTTGTGTGGGATCGTAATAACTGCATACAAAATACTTCTACTGCAGATAGAAAAGTACCTACAATGCTTCAATAATGGTTCTATGAAATTGTTAAGGCAGATGCTTGACTGTTTCTCCCCTCCCTGCGGCTCACTAAAGTAATCATACATGGCAGAGAAGAGACAAACAAACACGCCTTCAACACAACATCCTAACATTTTTCAGCTCCCAAAACAATGCGTTGTGAAGAGGAAAATGAGTGTCTAGGTACAAGATTGGATATAACAGTATTATAATTACTTGCTGCCCCTTTGGCAGTTTGTCTATAAGATACTAAAAAGAAATGAATGTTGAGTACATAAGGGCTAAGGAATAAAGCTTGCTATAATACGCGAACATAGAATTCCTGCTCAAGACCCGTAAATTTTATCTTGTCAGTTTAGTGTCTATGCGCTTTTAAACTTTAAAAAATGTATATTGTACTGACACAACACAGTCCTTGTAAGCGTTTATAAACATAAACTTATTCTCAAATCAACGTTTCCATTGTCAACGAAAATAGTCAATTTTTTTTAACTTCCTCGTGAGGTGGTAACAAGGATTACTAACAAAAAGAAAACATGGTTGTAGGAAGTTGTAGGCTCTCTCATATTTTTTATTTCCCTTTTTGCAATAAGTGCTACACAGCTAATAAATGACTTGAGAATTTCTTCCTTTTTGGTACATGTAGATATGTAAAAATACATGCGTGATCATATAGACACGAGATATGTAATATCTCGGGTATATTTGTGCAGCTGCACAAATACTTACTACGTAATATCTGTAATCTACTTTTATCATTTATTGGATTAATTGCAGAGTGCAATTCATTGCTATGTCAGCACAACTGTAACTAACAAAGTTAACTCTCAAGGGTTCTTTAGTTAAATTAAAACTGCATGGGTTCAGAGATAGCACATCACACACAAGGAAATACAATCGAACACATTGAATTTGTTAGTTTTGAGCTATAACTTAACTTTGTCATCTATTCACGTAATAAAGGGAGTACATGATTTAATTTACAAGCTCTTTACTCTCAGCTAGGAAATCATGTGCCTCAAAGATAATAATTCTCTCCTATCCATTTTGACAAAACTGAATTCCGACTAAAGCTGCATAACACGCATAATTAATATTACATCACTCACATTTACATTGCATTCAAATGAAAACATGAGTTGATGAATTTTTGAATTGTCCGAAATGTCTCGAGGCAGTTTCATAAGGAAATGTCATGAAAATCCTTCCACATGATAATTTTGTATGAGAGTTGTTTCTTGAAGAAAATTTCGATTGCGCATACATAGTAGTTTATTGGTTGAATCATCAAGAGGAAAATTTAAGGATACGTAGAGATCAAAATGCGAGGGTCATACTAGACCCAATACTCAATAATTTAATATTACGAATAAATTTGTATGGTAATTTTCTAGCCTCGGAGGTTTAGATTGTGTGAATATGCATGTGAAATAAACATATTTTTTAATATTTTTAAAATTTCATTGTTGGCGATTCATTTTTCACAAGAGGAATTATAGCTACTAGTTTTGCCCATAAACTTAATGATTTTCTTGACGAGGCGTTGCTCAGTTATTTTTTTCGATTTAATGGCACTCGCGAGACTCGCTTTGGAACACCAGAGGAGACGGCGTTACAATTAAAATCCGTAGCCATGGATGCTCGGCATCTATTGATAATGCATCATCCACCATGAGATTCTCTGTTCAACTTTTCCCCCAAATTCCAGAAAATTTAATTTTGATAAAGACCAAGTCGTCTTTACCTGTATCAGCTGCTCAATGAAAATTATATTATATACAAAGAAGAGGAAGGCGCTGGTTGGTACCGTACTTGGATTGTTAATTTTAGGAAGTAATAAAATTGATATTTTTGAAATTACACGGACCTTATGAGTTTTAATATTTTTGCAACAAATTAAATAGCATATTTGTTTGCTACATATATAGACACCCCTTAAAAACCATAGTCCTTGTATTTCTCTAAGTGAAAACCCCATGAGATGAGGCAGATCCACGAAATTGATACAGCAAGTTTGTATTTCTTTATGTGAGTGACTTTTTATGCCAATGATATTCAAAAATTGTTGTGAGAGAAGATGCTAAAACTTACGTAAGGATATACCTCAGCGGGGACTGACAAAAGTAACGAAGTAGCTTGACTTGTTAAGTATAGGAAGCTGAGGGCTAAACAAATGTGTGTGTTTGAGTGTAGTGTTCCCTCACATTAATTTGAAGCCCTTGATCTTGAAAATGAGTGGGTAGGTTCGGGAGATATGGAAAACTCTTGTTGTAGGAGGTTTGAGCAATTGCTAATACAAGCTGTAGCTATATTTCCCGCAAGCGAATGTTTTAAAAGTTGGAAGTTCTATTATTGCGAGTGAGAAAAATACGCATACTGCAAGTAGTTGCGTTTGAAAACCCATCTTCCTGAGGTTCTCACCCTTGCACACATTCACTAGCAATCAGTCTCAAGAACGTGCCGTCATTTGCAACTTCTCTCTCTGCCTACGACGGGTTTGTTTAGCGGCAAGGCCTCTCAGTAAGACTTTCTCACTCGTTGGTTGTGTTTCAGTAATCATAGTGTCCCGAAGAGTTGTCGTCGTGTGCAATAAGTTTATCAAATAACTCGTGTGCAAATATAGAATGGCAAATATTTCATCCCCTCATCCGTCAGATACCTCGTCCATTGAGGACAATCCAGATGATTCTGGGATGGCCTATATAAAAATAAACGGCTCCCTGACAAAGTCAGGAAAACCATCGGATAACCAAGTAAGTCAATATTTTTATATATTTTATTTTCAACGAACTGTATAACCACACATTTAGAAGTGTGTGTCAAAAACTTAGTTAATTCACTTTCCTGTCACTTACAATGTCCATAGAATTTTTTCCCCGGCAATATAATAATTTTTCCTCTTGAGGAAAATCTTGAAAATCTTTTCCTAGTGCCCCTTTGGGAGCCTCTTTCAGGCTCTTTCCACTCACTAGGAGATATTTTCTCACGTTTATAAATAATTCAAAAATTCCTTCCTGTGTGTATTACGGAGTTAATTTTGAACGTAAATTTCCATCCACCGGATAATTATACTTCAGTGAAGGTTTTTTAATATGTTTATGAATTTTTTCAAGATTCATGAACATTCGGAATAGAAGTTTCGTCCATTATTTTGCTCCTAAAAAAGAACAGACTGTAGTTTTAATAATATAGAAAATTTATATTGAGGAAATAGCTATTTATTTATATTATAATATAATAGTTTTTATTCAGGTGAAATATCTATTTATACACTAGCTGTAAATTTATTGTTGGGGCCAGGGCCCTTGCCTAATCCAATTGTCCCGATGAATTTTTAGCCGCTCCCCGGTCTCGGATAAAATTCGCATCCGTGGTCCGTGGTAGTGGATATGTTCAGTTTTAGTCTCTGATTGTCTTGTCTCTTATTGCAGCTTTCACCTCGCACGCCAAAATGTGCGAGGTGCAGGAATCATAAAAAGAGCATCCCAGTCAAAGGGCACAAGAGGTACTGTGAATTCCGGGCATGTACTTGTGAAAAGTGCTGCCTGACCGCAGAAAGGCAGAGGGTCATGGCATTACAGGTAAAGTTAAGTTTTTTTTTACTTGTTTTTATGGACTCTACTATATTCCCAAAACACTTTATCATTTAGTACATATATTGATCATGAGTATCAAACACTTGTACATTTATTCATCTTGTGAGACAAATTAGCAGAAAATGAATAAGAGTCTATGTTATTTTTATAGGTAGCCGTAAGACGAGCACAGGCTCAGGATGAGGCTCGAGCGGCTCAATTGGCAATGGCCGAGTCTTCTCCCGGTCCATGCAGCACTCCTATCTACACTCCACCACCACCACCCAGTCCAGGCACTTCGGTGGGGAAGCCCAGCACACCGGAAATCAAACCTGTCCGGAACACAAGAGACAATGAACATAATGTGAAACCAAGTAAAATAAGAAGGGAGGGTTTTACCCACTCCAGAGTGGATCATCAGCATAGACCTGACCTTCAGGGTCCATTTCCAACACATTTGATGCCAAGGGAAAGTGGTGGACCATTTCTCCCACATCCAGGCTCCAGCAATGCAGCATTGGATCTTCAGATGCCAAGTCGTGGTGGTGGAAGCAGTTCCAGTCTAGCGTCAAGCAATTCGGCTATTGGTGGCAATCTTCCCGCACCCGCTGCCCCGGAGCACGCACATTTCCGACCTAAATTTTCAGCATTTGGTAAGTTAAAGAGTATTGTCTTTTTTTGTCCCAGCCACAAAATCACCTTAAAATGTCTAATGGTTAATTAGCATTGCACTTTTGGTTTAAATAAGGGGAAAGGAAAAGGTGGTAGAAAGTTTTTGGGGGGGGAAAAGTTGGAATGGAATAATTTAATTAAAGTTGAAATAGATAAGCTACGTTGTTCCACAGACTAATAAAACATTTACTGGAGTTTTCTCAAAGTAATTGTAAGGGATATGAAGAGGCTATAGTTGAAGGATAGTTCAAGTGAAGTAGATTTCGTATTTCGTCAGCTCGTAATCATTAAAGCTGTAATAAAATTGGGAGACCTGAGACCATGTGTTGAATAATAACGCATGGTCTCAGGTCTGAAGAATCTATAAAATATGTTCTGACTGTTCTGAGGGAAAACTATAGTTATCCCCTGTTTCATTGTGTCATAAAATCTCTGATAGAAGAGATTCCAATCTTTTTCCTAACCCCTCGCACTCCCTATTTCAAGTAATGTAAATTCTATATGCAATGTCTCAACACATAAATAAAGCATGAACACAGACTGCAACTCCGCCAAAACTAACGACTTAGAGTTCTCTTCGGCCTCCTGCCACTCCCGTGGTAAGTACCATCCTGGTAAGCTGCCACTTTCCCACTCCCGTAAAAATACTACCACCATGGTAAATTCTGTGAGCTGGGCCGAATTAAAATTGCACACCAAATCACGCGCATGGTTCAATTCGGCAACGGTTCACAGTTTCCACTTTTTCTTTTGCAAAATTAAATGACAATTGTCCATTCTGGTGGCAGTTCCAAGAGTGGCATCTGGCCTAGAATCCATGGAGTAATAGACTTGCAAAACTATAGGAGCCTATAAGCTCAATAGAGAAACTGTGGCAGCATTTCGCTCTCTCTCTCTCTCTCTCTCATCATCATCGCCTCATCTTCCCTCCACTGCACTATTTTCCGACACACCAGCAGCAGCATGAAAACTTTTCACATTTTTAACTCCTTTAAGACTCCATAACATTCAGACAGATGAAGAGAAAACTATTAACATTATTGCGAAGAATTGTATATAACTCTGGGACTCGTCTTCCTCTCTACTTTAACCTACCCTCACATCATAACTTCCCCATGAAATCTTTCATCCCGCTCCGAACTCCACACTCCATGCAAATATACATGCGTACATAATCCTCCGGACCCACATGCTCACAACTTACTCCCTTTGGCCAGTAAGTAGTTAAACCTACTTAAATTAAGTGGGAACATGGAGTTGGGATATCCCAACAATCACCTTTCTCACTTCCTCCATCATTTCTCCCACCATAAACATTGTACTATGGTTGAAATGCCTGAAAAGTATCAAAACTAAATTGATTCCGTCTTTCTCGTATGTTCACAGTATCCTTTCCCCCAAATTTAACTAAACGCCGTTTATTTTCCAGAGGGATTACTTTTACTCTGTCAATCGCTTTGGACCCTTTGTTAAAATATAATCTGCTTTTGTTACATTACATATATTGTGTACATGGGCTTCTACATCTTTGATACAGTATTTAAAGGAAAGTTGGAACTTCACCCCTGCAAGATTTTATCTTTTAAGTCTCTGGTCACCCCTCCTCTTTCTCTCTCTCTCTCTCTCTCTCTCGCTCCCTCTCTATACTCTAATGTATAAAGATTTGGAGTTAATATTTGGAAGAAACGTAAAATTAATGGGTAATCAAACGACCCAGCTTTATAAATACCAAGAGCATTGTTGACTACCTGCACAAAAGCTTTTCTGTCATTGAGGCTACACCCATATGACTATAACTAATTGTTTGCACATCTCATAAATGGAGAGAGGTATAAGTCATTTAATTACCAAGGCATCTTATTAAATAATTATTATTGAAGCAAAGGTAGAGGATCTGCGTGCTATAAAATTAAGTTGCACATCTGTGACTAAATTTATTCTACCTCTCATCTCTCTCTCTCTCTCTCTCTCTTCCCTCTGCAAGGGCCAGAATTTTAACCTACTAAAAAAGACACTACAAGGGAGAGAATATAACACCTTTTGGAATAACAGACTGAAATGTCCAATAAAATATTTATGTGCAATTTGTGTCCTTGTCTAATTATTGTTCGGATTGGATCCACGATAACAGCTTTCATTCTATTTTCCCATTATCTTGATACTTATAGATATAACTTATACTTACATGAACATACTACATAGCTATACTGTACTAACAACAAGCAACAAGACATTTCTTATTTAAAATAGTATGCGTATGCATAGGAAAAATCAATAGTTGTAGTACCTTTTCAATTGATTTTTTTTATCTGTACTTATAATTTTATTTTTTCTCCATTCCACTATTTAAATTCTGTCCTTCTCCCTATAAATATCATAACATTTTCTATTTCTCTTAATCCTCTCACTCACCAGTCAAAAGCATCCTCATTATTTTCCTGCCCTTTTGTATTTTAAACTCAATGACAATACTAATTTACATTTTTTTCAATTGTAAATAGTACTTTGAGTTCTGTCTCATTTGGTTTTTATTTATCAAATAGCACGTCCAAAATAGTATTAAAGCTTCAAGTCAAAAATTCCAATTCATCCAATGCCTGTACTGCCTCTACACGGTATACACCTACACCTTGTAAAAGTAGTAAAAAAAATTTTTTTTTAACTTGATAAATAATGGTACAAATATAGCTACTCTCCTTCAAGAATCCTAAGCATTTACATTGGCTAAGTTTTAGCCTTTTAGAATTTCAACTCTTATTGTTACAACTCTCTAAATGTTCATAAAATTTAGTTGACATTTCCATTGAGCCCATGCTATATAATAATATGATTATTTCTCATATATATATATAAATATTTATCCTTTAATGTAGAAACAAGGCTTGTATTATCCTCCACACCAAAATATAATATCTATATGGTATAGGAAGGATGAGTCCTCACATCACATTTTTTTTTAGTCAGGAGAGCAACATGCAAATGTAGTTTTTTTTGTGAGGTGGTACATGAGAAAAACAAATATAAGGTAGTTAAATAAATTTTATTATAAAATATTCTGCCCCACTATCCCAGTGTTGTTGTAAGCAGCTTCCACTACTAAAAATAGTACCTCCAATCGAAATATAAAACGTAGAAAAATGGTGAAATTACCTTCCGAAACATTAAAAAGAATTCAACTGTGTCTGGTTATTAAACATAAAAATCCACCAACAATGACAACGTTGTTCACGTCATAAATATTTTTGCAATCATGAAAAAAGAGATTTAAAGAGGCATTTTATGAAAACTAATACAGCCACGGCAATGAATAATGCATAAAAATAGAAGTATAAAAAACCAAGGGCCATGTTAGAATAAAAACCGGAGGGAAAAATAGATTTTGCCCAAGTCATAAAATATTTATTGTTGCATGCATGCGATTACATTAAAAAATCTTGTCTCATTGTAGTAACGTTACATCCACACACACACAACACACGAAAAAAAAGAAGAAATACCTTATGTATGTAGAAATAACTTGTCAAAATTGTCCTCCTCTCATATCTACTACAATAATAGTGTAGTACAAAAATCCTTCATCTTTTTCTCTTCCCTCATTTCCTCTTCCCTGTAAGTTACATACCCTTCATAGTACTACCTAAGACCTAAAGACCCAAGTGTCATCTTCCCTCAAATGTACGTACATTTCCAATAAGACGTTTTTCTCTTATTAGTAGAAAGCTTGTGAATGCTTAGAGCTTATCCACAATATAAGAGCCTTCACAAAAGTCAAAACATCTTCATATACTTATATAATCCCCACCCAAAATGTTCCTTCAACTCTTTACAACTCTCCAGACATTTGGACAAACTATTTTGTAACAATGTTCGCTTTTTTTACAAGGTAAAACTACAAAGAGCACGATTTACAAGATAATTCCGGTTTTTGGGTAGCATTTAGTGCCCTCACTACGTTTATTGTTGTGTGAGTCTGAAAAAATCTGAGTGCCTGCTCTTCTATAGTGTACATAGAGAAAATAAGCCAGTGCCATTCCACACACAGAAATCTTGTATCCTCTTCAGGTTCTCCTTTAAGATGTGAAGGGAAAACCATAAGAAGATAATTTTTTAATTCCATTCACACATGGAATTTTCATGGCGATACATGCTGTGCTTATGATATACGTGAGGGTGGCATCTATAAATTATTTCTAGGGTCCAGTGAAGGATCTTTTCTTATTGTTCGAGAGAGGAAAAATCCTTTTTTTGAGGATAACTTACTCAAAAGTTAAAAATCATAAAAATCATAAAGAACTCAACAAATGCGGCATTATTGTCAAGTTAAAATTGACATAAATTGTTGTGGAAAGAAAAAAAATAGATTTTTTTTGAGGTGGAAAATATGACTAGACATGCGATACACGCCAAACTTCAGAATGACACTTAAGACTGCCGACGTCTGTCTTTAACACATGATTATTTCCTCTGTTTGTCAGGGCTTTCTATATAAGGTGATAAATAGTGTTAGAGAGAGAGAGAGAGAGAGAGAGAGAGAGAGAGAGAGAGAGCTGAGCTGATCTATATATATGTGAATGGTAAAAGAGAGGACTTTTGAAATTGGCAATGTTTTGCCTTCGTCGTCAATTTAATGACTATTTATTACTTTTTCGACCTGGAAAAAAAACTCTGTTGTATGAACTCTGTAATAATATATGATGGAATGCCTCGGATTTCTTCTAACCAAGCATCTCAATTGGAGGGGAAGGAAATCCAAGTAGAGATCAAAGCATTGAATACAATTTGTCCTATTCCTCTCGGACATTTTGTCTCTCTCTCTCTCTCCACTCTTGTAAAAACCATATAATAAAAAAAGCTTGGCAAGACTAAAATTACTTGAGTTTTCGTGAGTACTTTGAAATTTGACACTTGAAACTAATACTTAATGACTTGAGAGAGAGACTGTGAAGGAGAAGGGAAAAGGGACATGAGAGGAAAGGCACGTTAGGAAATTCATTACTTAATAATAACACATGCTATATATCTTCATTATATATACATATCTCCGCAAACACACACACACACACATGTATACAATTTTTAAGCCAAGGGTTTATAACCCATGAGATTTCATGGACTCGAGTACTTTTTTCAGAGTATCATCACACTACACTATACGAGGGAAATGTATGAGTGGGAATCCATTATGATAACTTTTTCCTCCTACTTATCATATTTTGTTTATACCAAGTTTAAAATAGTTCACTGGATGTCATTTTGATAAGAAATATGCAAGCGTTGCAAGTAGCAAGGAGATAACATTTTGCGACTCTTCAACTCTCTTACAATGTCCTTGCTATCAGTGCAATTCCAATGGACTAAAATGTTCTACATTGAATATTGTACAAGCCTATGCTCATCACTTGAGAGGGGCCATAAATGTAAAGTCCAAATAGCTCGTATTTCCACGTAATAATATTTTGTATAAAATTTCTTTCCAAGCAAATACATAAAGAGAGAAAGAAAAAAAATGAAAAAGTCACACAAATATCTACTGATTCATCATTTTATACATTCGTGTCAAATGAAAGGCAAGGGCTATCTTCTAATTATTGGACATGCAATTTTTTAATCTATTCCCTTGTGGGACATTTAGTGTGTTGATAGAAATGATGAAATTACACACATGCAACCTTGATTTTACACTAAAGTGACTTAGCCTTTGTTTCAGTAGTAGTTGTGCATAGCAATTTGTAGTAGTGGTAGTATCTTTCTATACTGGTACAGGAGTAGCGCTTCATGGTGACCACTTTTATGAGACTTTTGTAGTAGTATTTGTTGTTTTAGCGAGAGAGAGAGAGAGAGAGATTAGATGTATTTTCTATATAGTGTACATTATTGTGTACTCAACTTTTTTCCAACAAAATGTAATATATTCCTACAATTTCCTGGACCATATAGTAATGAAGATACATATATTTTTAGCACTATGTTCTAGGATAAAGGAGATGAGCCTCCATATATGGTTTCATGCGGGAGTGAAGGTGAACGTGCGATAAACGGAAAATTTTCCCCTATATCATGACCATGTGTCAACTCATTATTTCTAGAGCTATAACCAATAATTTCGCTTATTTTCTTAGATATTAAAAATTTACTTGAATTATTCTTTTTTCCATCGATGGAATAATAGTAATGATTTTTTAAGCCTTTGTTAAATGTACGAGCACAAAAGTAGTAGGGGTTGTAGTCCCCAGGATCCATGTATCTACATAGATGACTGTACTATAGTTTTTTGTATAGAGTTATAACACCTCATAAATAAGTGAACTTTAGCTGGAGTTCCCAGCATGGAGACATGTTCGAAAAAAGATTCTTTTAAAAAGCAAGTGTTACTTAAATCAAGTGATGCTCATTTAACTAGAAGTATAAAAATAAGTAAACAATTCATGGTAAAAAAATACCTTTGGCTAAAGTATCTGTAAACTTATAACTTGTAAATCTTTTTTGAACAATATTATTTTGTCAAATATACGTACGTTATATAGTATTAGAGGTAACCATGTAATTTCCAAATATGACGTCCCTCATAAATATAACACATGCAATTGATCCATTTCTTGAGAGAGGGGGAAGCTATTATAATACATAGGTATATTTTTATGGCTGACTTTGTCATTGCGACTGTATATAGAGAGAGAGAGAGCCGAGGATACTAAATAGGGAGATGTGGTTATATAACCACAAATTATTTGTTTCCTCTTTAATCTGGAGACTATTTAATGAATTTTTACTCTCATTTGATTATTTTGTCACATTGTGTGTACATAATAGGTTAAGTACTTATATGACGGACATCGGACATATTTACTTCCACAGAGTCAAAATATCCTTGATTTTTACATAGGGTGGAGATTTATACTCTTTTGTATAATGTGTTGGGTTCGTTTTCTTTTGAGAGTATCATTTTTTTTTGCAGAGTCCCAAATCTTATAGGCTCTGTGTAGAGTTATAGGAAGATATATTATTGGGAATGGGAATGTTATATGATCCTTCATTCTCACTAGCTACTCTTGCTCTACTATAGGACAAAAAAAAGCATCCTTTGTAACACCACTAATACTTTGAGCTTAGAAAGCTCTGATTACTTTTACTTTGCTCATATACTATGCATACAGAAATAAATAGAAATTTCTCAAAATACGCAGGATAGTAAGAACGAATAAATAGACATTGACAAACATATGAGATGATACGAAGACTGTACCTTTTTACAAGTTCCATCTTTCCATGTCTCTCCTTTTTCTTTCCCTCTCACACTCTCTCTCTCTTAAATTTTTTATTGTTATGTCAACTTGTTGTCATCTCCTGTCAGACCTTCTGACCCCCACGTTTTTACAAATTCAGTATTATTTAGTAGTAGACACATAGAGAAATTGAGCATGATGCCAATTATTGGGGATGATTCACATTTAAAATGATACATTTTTTTAGCACGGGAAATTTTGTAAAAATTAATTTTAATTCAGACTGGTAGAAACTTTTGTTTTTTCTGACAAAATCCCTCGGCACACATGATTATTCGACAAAGTCTAGGGACAACTGAGAGGCAAATGAGAAACCTCGGCAGTTTTATATAGTCAATAGTTAGAAACCTTGTGCAGACCGCAGGCCTCATCTTTGTATAGTCTCAAAGCATTTCGTTGAACATTGTATAGTGTCGGAGGTGGTCGTGTATATTTGCTCGCTCTCTCTTTTTCTCTCTCTCTCTACAGAAAACCTCATTGGAGGCTACATTCAATCATTTGGCTGGATTCTGTAAAAATTAATGAAATTTGACAAAAGTCATTGTTTAATTTTCTCATTATTCATCCAATTTAGCTCTGGTTTGAGTGATTCTATGGAAATTCATACAATCACTTGGTATTTTTAGTCCAAAGGGTGGAAATGTAAATTGAATTTAGCACATTGAGATGAAGCGGATAAACCTCAGGCTAAATAAGTATGGGAGAAAAAAAGGTGTGTGAACAAAAAGTCTGATGGAAAGTTGGAGAGAGGATGGAGTGTGAGAGATGAACTATGTACACAATACTATGAGAGTACTAAAAGTCGTGTGTGAGAGAAACCATCCTGAGGCTATAGAGATAGAGCATTGCCTTCTTCACCCATCCCTTTCCTAGTATATAGAAAGAAGAATAATATATTTGGGTATGGAAGGAACAAAATGATTGGGGAAAAAAGCACAGTTTTTTTTAAACCTTTCATGATGAACGATTCTAGACATTATTGGTTACAGAAGCTGGTGATTTGATCAATGACAAGATGAAGAAGTCCTTACAAGTAATCATGGATAGATTCCAGTTCCAACCCGTCAATGCTGTTGATCTGGTTTATTGCATTTTGAAACTATCTGATTGTGACCATAACATTGCTACCAAGAGAATTGGGGAAGGTGAGCGGGAATTTGAGTAGTAGTAGTATTAGCATTAGGAACGAGTCATGTCAATAAATGTAGTAAAAGATTACAGTCTCTCCACAGTCATTTTTTACATTGTTCCTAAATGTAAGGAGAGATGTTCATTTAATATACAGAGGAAAAACAAGTTATATAATGAAGGGATTTTTTTCCTAATTTTTTTCTAGCACAAAATGAAGTGAGAGTATTACAAGAGGCAGTTCAAACAACTCCGTATTTTTGTTACAACCCTTACAGCCCTTACAACTACACCGGCTACCCCGGACTCTCCTCACTCCATCATCTAACAGACTACATAATTTCTGCGGGCTTCAATACGGTCAGAAATAGTCCCTCTTAAAAAAAATATTTAAATAAAAATATATATCCAAACAAAAAAAAATCATCAATAATAATTTCCCTTCCGTATGAATCTTTAAAAAATGAATACTGATCTTTTACTGGCTTCGTATATAAAATATATTATACATACATATGTACACACATATACATACATACCCACAACGTTAAGACCAGTTAGTATAAAATAGATTGTAGCTTGTCCTAAGTTTTAGTATATACGTACATATTTACATATAAATACATGTATAAAAACTGTAATGTTATTTACAGAAGCTATAAAGCTTTAATAATAATAATTATTATTATTATTATTGTAGAATAAGCTAAAAAAGGGAATCCACAAATTACCACGTTTTTTTGTTTTGTTTTTTTTTTTGCTAATCTGTATTTAATTTAATGGAGATATGTGCTGTGTAGAAAATTTAATGCAATTGGTTGCTGAAGAAGGTGCTTTTAGATTGTAGCTATATAGTTACTAGAGTGAGTTACATTATTATATAAATAAAAAAAATTTACTTGATGGTTTGACACCTTCCTATACATAATACAGTAATTATTATCATATGATTAAAAACATATGTAATATAAATCAATATTATTATTATTATTAATGTTTTTAAGGTTATGAAGAGTTACCCTGTTGCGAATAATGTGGGTGTATTATGTAATATTTTAGTTCCTTTTTAGCGTTTTGTGGATTGTTGGAGCTTCTCCTTCCATATTTTCAGTGGATAAGTGTCAATATGTGAATAATGGATGTGTTATTAGTCTATGTCTATGTATTTATGATAGTAATGGAAGAACTATGATGATTCAAAGGGAAGAGCAAGTTAATAAAGTTTTAGGCTATGATAATGTTGCGAAAAAAAAAGGAATTTCATCATTTTTGTCATCTCTCTGGACCTTATTCTTCTCATTCTCTCCTGTATCTTTTCCATCCGGAGAGCTTAGTAGCCTGCCTGCTCTTCTTGAGAGGAACTCTGCTGGGCGTCTCACTAGCATAACAATGCCAATGATAGGCTGCGGTCTACACAGAAGCACTAGTCAGCGGTGCCCTTTCTTTGGAATTTTTCATTTCTTTCACTACACATTGATAAGTTTTGGGCGAGTACTCTGCCAACCACTGGGTTAGCATAGGTCCAATTCCCACCATTAAACTCACGTATGTACATAGCATGTAGGCAGGAACCAGCAAATACGCTGTCGCCTAAAAATCTATCAATCTTCAACGAAAATCCCCCTTTATATAATATTATTCTCAAACAAAATTTCTCTCATCTGGAAAATTCCCGAGCAAAACCAGCTCAATTCCAAACGTTTTTTTCCTTCTTAAGAAAAATTCTTATCATCATAATATATTGCAGTAGTAAATAGGAACATTTGCAACATTTTCCATTTAATTCTCTACAACTAATTTTCCCTCATCCATAACAAAACTACTCATTAAATGCCACAGAAATTGGATTTCAAAAATTAACAAGTGTAGTTATACACACACGTAGACCTTCAAAAACACTTGCACATATATGAAGATTACTACTGTGAAAATTGGGAGGAAGGACATTTCTTTGTACTTACATAAGATCAAAACATTTTTATGTGTAGGGGGGAAAAAAATGAAACGGCTATGTAATTGGTCGTAGCCGAATAAGCATTTATGGGAAAAATAGCTACTTACATAGATAGATTAGAGGGGTGAGGGGTGAGTAGTAGAGTAGAAAACAACGTAGATACATGTTTTGTTAATATGAATAATTACTTCCGTGAGGATGGTTATTGAGTAAATAGTTATTTGATGGATAAGGAACGTGTGACCTGAGAAGACTCTGCTTTAACGAGTCAAGGGAAATTAGTAACAGTTTATTCCATACTTGTAGCTTATAGCACGCTCTTATCGACACAGAACCATACATCTTGTCACAACTGACTACTTACAAACTCCCATTAGTTAGCTACATTGACTGCATAAAACAAAAAGCATGGAGATGTGGCTGCTCATATATGGATGAGATGAAGAGGACCAACTTGTACATGGAAACTTTTCACTCTTTTATAATACAACAGCGTGTAACTAATACAGTTCTAGGGCTAAAGATACGACTGGAGTTACTAGAGTTGCAAAAATGGGACAAGTCATGGACAAGTCTTGGTTGGCCTGGGGATGGAAGATGAGTGGATGTGAGAGAGAGAGAGAGAGAGAGAGAGATTGAGCTTCTAGCTTTACCGAATTATAATGATGAGGGGTTATTTTATTTTTTACAAACTTACTCTATCCTGCTACCTACAACATTTATGCCGGATGGAACACTGCTTCAGTTTTTCTTTTCCATGGTCATTCTGATGATAGCAATATAAAAGGTTTTATAGACTACGGATTTTTATTACGTTTTTGTGGAGGAAAACCATGTTTCGAAATTTTACAGCACACTACTCCTCCTTCCTCTTGAATGGTCCCAAGCAGGTCATGAGGGATTTTATTGGAGCCTCACAGACAGACAAGACAACATTATAACACAATTTGCTTGATTGCTATAGAACTAAATCGATTCACATAAATTTATTTTCAAAAACCTTTGTTGTTTTATTTATCTCCGGAGGATTTTTACAAGGCCCAAAATGTTTCAAAATTACAACATACATCTTTCTCCCTATATTTCTCAGGCTTGAGATTTTTCCAGCTAAGGAAATTTATATTTTGTCCAAAAAACGGAAGGTTGTAATTTTTTGCAACAACAATAATAATAATAATAATAATACAATAGTCCTAAAACATAAGGTTCTATTTTGCAACAAGAAGAAGGACAAGAAGAGTAGCAAATAAAAAGTGACTAAACACACTATTTCATGTCATAAACAAGCCACCAATTAAACAAGGAAGATAAAGTAGACATATAGAGTACATCCGCTATGTCTGGTGAAAGATGTGAGTTTAAAAAAAAACATTCAATTTCCCTAAAGGCATAATGCCGTAAACCCTTGATTGCATCTGTTTTGAAATGGCGAGGAACAAAAAGTGCAGAAAGTTATAATGGTAAAAATTTCAACAAAAACACATAGACACACACACACACATGGTTATTTGTACTTACTCTTGTAGTAAGGTAAGGACCAATTCCAATGTGTAGTGGTCGCAAAGGCATAACATATAATTAGGAAGAAGTCATAAAATTTTAAACCTTTCCCATTATTTTGTATCAGACTTTTCCCTATGTGAGACTATATAGTACAAAACTCAGCAATCAGTGCATTTCAACTACTACAAAAGTGTACAACTTTTTCCTCTCTCATATCTTCCAACCATTTACATATACACTCTCCATTGTCCAGCAGTCCAAGTCCATATGTTCCAAAAAAGACGACATAGGATTTTTTCTTTTCAAAAAGGACTACACACATTATGGTCGTGTCCCTTGGAAAACAAAAGTGCAAAAAGAGACAAGGTAAGCAAATAAAAGAGAAACATGAAAAGGTTTTGCCAAAGCTACAAAAAAACTATTCATTCACTCTCTCAGACCATATAATTATAGCTACCGACATGTACACATGTAGTATGTAGTGTGTAAGGCAAATGTAAAAACTCATAAACTATCATCATCCAACCAGACTCGCTCTCTCATTTTAATTTGAAGGATATTTTTTTCAACATCCAATATCTATAGATATATAGGGAAGAGAGAGAGAGAGAGAGACTTTTTTTCACTCTTCCCAAACCATTAGAGAACTTCATTATCCATTGTTGTATGTATAGCCTGCGTTGGTGAATATTGTTTTCCGTTGAAATCCAATGAGCGCATGGAACATTTTACAGCTTGTCTCCAAGGTAATTTACAGCTACAGATACTATAAAGAAATTTTTACCCCTCCCTTTAGCTCCATTCATAATAGGCTCAAATACATACAAACACATATGATTAGTATTCAAAGACAAGGTATGCATGTGCCTTGTGGATCCTTTTCTATACTATATTATGTATAGCGTGATAGCCCAGGTATTTTAAAGGGCCTCATCCCTCTATGCATATTATGTGTAGTGATGTGGTCTCTGTACAATGCCTTTTGTCAATTTCCAAGTATAGAAAACTGTTACACTTTTATATGTAATACAGGGTTATTCTAAGCGTCGCATGAGATGAGTGGTTGAGACATTTTAGTACATTAACAAAAGGTTGAGGAGAGGAGGTAAAAAAAACGTTTTTACCTTGTTTCCCATTGCCTCAACAACATTTACCTATAGAGGACTTGTATTATTATAGTGTGTGTGTGTGTGTGTGTGTGTGTGTGTGTGTGTGTGTGTGTTTGTGTGTGTGGAGGAACCCAACAAAATTACACTTCACCTCTGGGGGTTCCTTCCATGGGGTGTGTTCCTCTCAATAAGCTCCTGGTCCTAGTGTAAAGATCTCTTTGTATAGTACCTCCACTATTATAGCCTTTTGTACTCCCTTTGCGCCTCAGTAATCTTCTTCTTTGAAATGACAGTCTATCTCCATACAGAGAGGGATGCTTCAATATAATTGCTTACTATATAAGATTGACAAGGTGTATTTTTTGGAGTAGTCTTTAATTTCCCAATGGTTTTTATTAATTAAATAGCATTTCATTAAAGCTATATATACATTATTATGATTACCTATAAAAACATAAATCTTCTCAGCTCCTGTCTCTCTCCTCAAGGGAATAATATACAAACCTATCCATGATTTCCTTCAAGATAAGTAATTAGAAAAAATATTAGTAGTATAGATATGTGTGTGTATTGTGTATGTGTTAAGATTATATTTTTCATAATTATTTCATCATCATCATCATCATCGTACATAGATATATTTATATATATGGAGAAGATTTCCCATTGAAACTTGGTTCAGGTTGGGGATGAACAATTTGACATTAAGTTTATACGACTGGGCTTTAATTGAACATGATGTCAGATAAATGGTGGGAAGAGGGAAAAGGGCTTCTCATGATCTTTCGCCTGAATTTTACCCCTCACGTCTTTAATGCTCATGGATATTACAAAGGAATGACTTTTGGTGATACTTCTCTCTCTCTCATCTCTCTCTATATTACTTTCTACATTAAATATTTATACGATGGCATCTCATAACCCGAATGGCAGATTAAAATAGAACCTTTCCCTATATACTATAGTTGATTATCTGTTAAAACTCTCTATAACCTCACCGTCCCTTCTAGCTCGTGGTGGTGGTAGCATTGTAAAGAGAGAGAGAGAGAGAGAGAGACAACATTCATGTTTTTACACAGGAGCGGAAGACAAAATCCACTTGATATGCGTTGAAAATCCTGAGAAGGAAAAGAAAAGAGCCCTTTTGCTTCTGCTATCAATAAAGTTTCTCAATCCTATTAATTGAATGTTCAGCTTTTAGATTTATGATCGTGAAATTAAAGTTTATTGTTGATACAACGGTAGATTGGATGTTCGAGTCTATTAGCACCCCTTGAAAATTTATCTTTTAGGCGTCTTTCCTTTATTACTACAAAGGCTGAGACTATTCTCTCTCTACTACACTCCACACCATATTCATAACTTATTCATTATCATGATGAGAGTCTAAAATCAAACAAGACTCTATTTTCAATAGCAACTTATTAGCTTTCCTCCTCATAACTAGTACATCATTAAATTTTTCACGCTTGTGGAGGTAACTGCCTCGTCTATACTAAAAAAAGATGAAGATCTCTCACATAGTCAAAATCTCTCTCTCTCTCTCTCTCTCTCCCTATCTTTCGCCATCATGTTGTTGCCAAAAGGAACACACTATATATACTATAACAATAATAATAAGAACCCTACTAATAAAATTCCTCTCTCAAGTATTCAATGAACTTTTAGCTCCTTATATTACAGAGACCAATCCGAATTCCATTCCACCCTCAAGCTTCATTTCCAAATGGAGATGAACCACCCCCCTCGCATTTTAATCCATTCCATACTATATATCTCTAGTGAGTCATGACATTCCTTGATTACTTTTTCCTAAAACTCCTCCTTAACGGTAATTATGATTGATTTTTTCTCATTTTTTAAAACCAACAAACTGAATCGGAATATTAGGCCTAATGAAGTAGCTCCTTGGAAATGCCTTGGGATCCATTAAAAATTGATTAGCCGGGGATATAGCCTGGGTAAATAATAATTAGTATATTTAAATAGGATTTTTTCAAAGCTTCCTGTCCCAATAAAATCACTCTGTGTATAAATTCTATGGTGGGGTAAAATATATTGTCAATCGTGTAGAAGAAGGAAATCGGATTCGCGAAATGAGAGCAGTTTTACTATATAGAGACGAGAGGGGGGAAAATTGGCTAAAGTCAGACTAACGTTTATGTGCATTATATACCTTTACTGCGAAAGCTCAAATTCTTCGTCTCTTTTTCCTCAGCATCCTTGTGTGTCTCTTGTAGTTTCTAAACACGTCTACATATAGTGGGACCCACATAAATACTTGTACTGGGAGTCGTGCACGTATAACATACATGGAGTCTTTTCCAGTAGTACATAAGAAACTGTTGTGCTGACATGTAACGACCTACAGCAACAAAAAGCGTATTTTTATGCTCCCTTGATACCTTAGTGAGGTTGAAGGAACCAAGGAAGCCGACATTCATTTTTCTCCCAATTTTTTATTTTCGTCATAAAAATCGATTCAACATGAGTTAGAGCTTGATGGAAAGGGGATTTTTATTACACTCAGCAATGGATACCCAGATTTTGTCAACACTCCTGGAAAAATCAGGTCTATGAACTACATAGGAAAAACGCAATTAGATCTTAAAAAGTTACCAAAATAACAAATAATCTCTATATAAGCAATAAGTAGGGACACATGTATGTAGTAAGTTGCAAGAATCTTTCACCATTGGGAAAGATGTGTACTTAAAAAACAAGGTGTGTTTGAAAAAAAAACCAAGAAGTTAAAATTAGAAAATTGCATTTGAGAAGGGAAAAAAATGTGCAAGAGATCTTTTGGGGATTGGGAAATTTTAGTTAAAACTTAAAGAAGAGAGTAGGGGAGAATCTTGTCCTCTGACAAGTTTAACATAATAAAAAACATTATTTCAAGTGATGTTAAGTCCAATTACCATGCAACCAGTCCACCAAGTCTGCACCAAGGGTGGGGATGAGAAGAGTACAAATATTATGCATTATTTCATGTAATCCTCTCTATGCAAAACTAGCAGACCGAAGTGAAGCAATGTTAAAACTGACATTTATTTCCTTTTTGCTAACTTTAAATAATGCAGTTTGGAGGTGCCACATGCAATGCACCTTTTCCCTTTTAACTTGTAGCAGCATTTCTCCGTGAATTGCTTCCTTAGTTATTGGGAGTTGTTCTGTTGGATAATGTAAATGTGCCATATAGTACGGCTCTCTCTGAATATATCTATGTGTAGATACTTGAGAGTTATTTTCTTCGTCCATGGTATAAAGTCTCACTGAAAACCAATAAAAGTTTGCAAAAATACATCATTTGAAAGCCACATCGTTATTTGAGTTGAAAGGAAAATTTTATGACTTTGTGTCTCTCTCTCTCTCTCTCACCATCTCTTCCTCTCCTGTTCTGCGTTCTGCACATCATATCTGTAGAAGACCATAGGCGAAAAAAGCCGAAATTGCTCAGAAGGTTCTTTTGGAAAAATATGGTGGAACTTAAGTGGGTGATTCTCAATGTATGTACACATACTAGTATCTCATTATTATAGTGGTTCATAAATCAGGGGAACTGGAGTTCAAAGTATGGGGAAAAGTTGAAGGTATATAGAGAGACAAAAATATCCCAACTTGTATCACCATGTGATATTCTTATTGGGAAAATTTTTTCAGAGAGATTCTCGTTAGCTCATTATTAGATTTTCTAGAGAATTTCCAAGGAAAAATGTTTCCCCTCCTGTACTTTTGAGCATTAATTTCTTGACCATGTGCGAAGGCTTTCAATACTCATGTACTCTATAGTGTCCTTATACAATGTCCAGGGGTAAAAATTATTATTATTAGTCAAAGGAAAAGAATTAAGAGGAGGTTAAAAAAGGGACAGGGGGGAAATTTTACAAGTTCAATGAAGAGAGAAAATGGCCAATATGTTTCATCTATGTCTAGGAGTAAATGGAGGAAAGGCTCTCAATAAAAAGGGCCACCCTTGCGAATACAAACTTCAACCACAATCAGAAAAACCCATAAAAACTGCATCCTCAACAGGGCAGAAGAAGGAAGAAAGGATCTGCCGAGTTGAGAACACATTACCCAAAATCCTGACGTTTCAATGAACCCTCCTTCCTCCCTTAACTCTTTGCAAAATAAAAAAAAATCCATTGCCAATTTTCATTTTTGCTAAACATTACACCATTAATTTAGTATTACTTGTTTCCTTCCTCATTCTATTATCAAACCTTCTGCCCTAATTTCATTAATAAAATTTCAACTTGTGCTTTTTCTCCGCTCTAAATGTACGTGTACTATGTATAAAGCGTCATTTATAAATTTTCATTTTAGAATTTTTTCCATCATTTTTTGTAACATTTCCCCAAGGTTGTGTTACCATAGGAGAGGAAAAGTTATTCTGACATTGATCTTATACAGAAAATGACTATGCACACAAAGTAATAATAATGCTACTACATTACAGAATTTGTATTTAAAAATCCCTATAATCATTTCTGTCTGAAATGCAATAAAACTCAATGAACTGGGCATAGCTTTAGTATAGAAGCTTATCAACCTTTAAATAATTAACCTTAATATAAATTACAACAGTTTACATGGAAGATAAGGATCAATGGGAAGTAAGATATTAAAACCACCTTCATTAAGCGTATCATATATGTTTCATATTCTATCTCTCTCTCTCTCTCTCTCTGTAAAATTCATTAGGTAAGAATTGCTACTTCTTTGGAACAAGTACTAAATAATTTATTAACATCTTTTATTTTCAAGCCTTACAAAACTTGCTCCGCTCCAAATTATAATTCAATGGGTTATAAGGTCTCGAATATAATATTGGATATTGAGCATGTTTCAGTACATAGGTTCTTATTGATTCTAATAAAATATTGTCTTTTTGCTGCTATGAGCTGCTATGAAGAGAGCATTACAATTTAGCATAATAAATTACCTCATTGTTTCCAGCTCATTTTTAACCCTATAAATAAAATACACTCTACTACACAAGAATTCCATGAGTAATGAACGTGAGCAAACAAGAGGGAAAATATCAATGCTATAATACATGGATGTTCGTGTATTATCCAAATACTTATGTAGAGAAGTATTGAAAAAGTACTTGAACAAATTTTTGTCATTGTTGATGGGTGTAGTAGTTTTACTCTGTGTACTGAACAATATTTGACTCTTCAATAATAGTTGATTTGTTTCTCTAAAATGAATTTTCCCAGAGCAGAACGGAAAATAAGGGGGTAGTTTTCTTTGTGTATCAACATTATCGACAACAATCATTGCTTTTACTACTTTCACAAACATTTTTCCCATTGTTAATAAATATGTAGTAATAAATGACATGCATGGGGGAGGGGATACTACATGAAATTATGGGTAAAAGACAAAACTTTTATTTAATTTGCTCAAATAATTTTATTCCACGCCATAGCAAATCCTTTTGGAACGTTATTGTCAATTGTTTTTAACTTGGTTGGAGTAGCAGCAGCAATGCCAATAGATATTAATACTTTTCTAATAAAGAGAGAAATCAAGGGAAATGTAACAATTTTTCATGAAATTCCCCCTTGCTTTGAAAGGGTCATTTCCCAATAATCATTACATTACAAGTATATACATGTATGTATTCCTTGTACAGGTGTCTTGAAAACATGTAGCTAATTAATAGAGTATTAAAAGGCTTAAGTGGATTTCATTTGAATCCTTGTTAGGAAGAATTTTTAGGAGCTTACAATGATTTTTATGAGGTTTTGTGGAACTTTGAGCAATTATTCAATGGATTTATGACGTGGACGAACAACATCATTTACTCACGCCCCTGTACGAATGCACAATTTCACTTGTGAATATTTTAGCCCCATGCATACAAATTATTTGTTATATCACTTTTTCAAGCCTTTTTTCCTACTCTTTGGAAATCCCTTCATTTCTTCCGTTTGCCATTCCATTTCTGTAGGTTGTGTAAGACTAAAGCAGTTCACAAGAGCGAGCGAGAGAGAGAGAAAGAGGGAGAGAGAGAGAGAGAGAGAGAGAAGAAAAACGGGAAACAATAAAATTCTCAAATGTCACAAAATGCATAAATGTTTTGCAACTTGAAGTGCACGTCCAGCGCAACATATGCAATTGACAGCGGTCGTTTTTCTAGAGTTAGAGCATGGTTCTATATTGCCAATGACATTGGAACTTGCATTCTGCAAGAACAATTTTTCATGCACACTTAATGCATTCCTCATTTGCACCCAAAAACTTCAAGTTCATTGCTAATCTCTCATGGATATGGCTGGTTGTAAATGAAGTTAAGATTTTAACTGCAGGCCTTGAGTGTGCTTATCTCCTTTTCTTTTGACATTTTCCTTGCACTAGTGTTTACATATGGAGGATATATATGAGCATATATTTTTTTGAGGATATGTAAATATAAAATATGCACATTTCTCTCTGTCTCCTCCACACACACTCCTCTACATACATGTATAATGACTACGTAAATGGATGTAATTATATAGAAGGCAGATGGGAGATAGGGAAGCGGACAATATTGTACGCATTATATGTAATCATGTAAGAGGTAAAACTAGTAAAATCTTAAATAAATTATAATAGCCGTTGTAAATGAATAGCACATTTTTTTTCCTCCCATTTTATGGATGAGCTTGCAATTATAAATTATAAATGGCGATATGATACCATCATGCACTTTCTGTAGACGTGACCGTTGTTACAAATATATTGGCTATGTACATAAGATCCATGTATATATTTTTTTTTTAGAATTTTATTTTTTCCCCAAGCCACACGTTCCAATTTCATCGAATGTGACTATGTGAGCTGGACGTATTCAAAAATTATATAATATGTTCTTTATCATATAATATAAAGGGAGGAGTGTGGTGTATAGAAGGGAGCTATAGGAGAGGGATGAATGATACAAAGTAGTAAAGGGCTGTTGATAAATCTTGTTGCTTGCCCTACAACTTTTATTTTATTGCAGTTTCAATTACTTACTTCTTTTCCTGAGTATGTGTAGGTTTTATGCCTTTAATACAAGTGTTTAGCCATAATCTTTTGATCTTGGTATGATTTCATTGCACCTCCGGCCTGCTCTTTCTCTTGCGGCTAAATAAGAACTTTTTACAATCTCTCTCTCTCTCTCTCTCTATTTTTCTGTCCGCATTCATATATAATAAACTTTGTTTTTAAAAGCCGTCCCCATACAAAGTCAGATGGGGAAGTGTAGCAACAGCTATGTGCATTTTATGAAATTTACCCAACCATTCATAGAATTTAGCAATCACGCATATTACATATATCCAGTCCAATTGAAATGCAAAGGGAAAAACCTTTTTTCCAAATTTTTATTACTTTGAATTTATTACCCTCACCATTATGGGAATCCGCACAAATTGTTCAACTTGTTCTATTGATTTCTATTCTCATGGTCTCTCTCTCTCTGTCTCATATGAAATGTCTTTAGAATACACATTTTTGCATTTCATATATTATTATTATATCCAGACATATACAAGCCTTGATTGCTTGTCCATAGTCCATGGTTAAATTAATTTTTTTCCCCTCCAAAATGTTTCTACATATGAAGTCAAGAAGAATCTCTGGATTTTTTACCTTCTAACCCATAAAGGTGAGCTGGAAGAAAACAATGAGGCAGGTGCCAATATGTAATTGCTGTACGATAGCTCATAGGATTATATTATCCTAGAGCTTTGATCTTCATTCTAATGGAAATAAATCAAAGGAGAGAGAGAGAGAGAGAAAGATTTGTAATCAGATAATTACGTCTACTCTTGCCAAAAACAAGCTCTCTGTGGCTACAACAAGATACAAAAGCAATAAGAAATATCACAATTAAATTCCTTGTTCTTGGGGGAAATGTGTTAAGAAATGTCTTTGAAGCTTCGAGATTTTAAGGTGGGTTTCAAATCCATAAGATTTTTCTCATGGTCGGAGGCTGCTGTATATGAGGAGAGACAGTAGATGGGGAAAGCGGATACATGAGCGTCATATGGTAAATATAGGGGAATGCATAGGTAAAAAAAATCCTCTGAGGGAACATGTTATAAAGTGAGAAGTAAATGCATGTTACCCGTGTTTATGAAAAAAGAAATGTTACAACGACATATAATGAAACATATGAAATCCACCTTGGAGAGTACGGACCCCTCATCTCTTTCTCTCTCTCTCTCTCACTACATATCTATACACAATATGCATAAAAACACACGGCACGGTAGAGATCCGTAACTAACTCGCGTTATTATTTGGTAAGGGAAATTTTCCTAGACAAGCTATAAGAGGAGTGATTTCTGATGGAAACGCGTCCGTCCGAAACAAAATTGTGCTTGGTAGAAGAAAAAATAGGAAAAGTGTTATGAAGTGAGTACTTGGTATTTGAAAGGAGGTAGGTACATATTTGTGGAGAGCAGTAAAGTTGGATCGTAAAGAATGTTCATAAAAAGCATTTTCGCAATGAGGATTATTACACCTATATTTTATGAAGAGTGCAAGCCAAGATTGAAATCTCTTTAGAAGAGCTATATTTAATAGCTGAACTGCCCCTTGCATTTTAATATTCGAGCAACCAATGCTTATTTATCATCATACCACGCACTCAGAAGAGCTGATGGTGGTGTTGGTGATGGTGGTGGTACAAAGCAAAGAAGTATCTATTTATGTGGAATTTGGCTATATACTCAGCCCTTGGCTGTTTCAACAGTACTCTGTATATATAAGCATAAGAAGTATTGATGGGGAAGTGCAATTAATGCTCCACACTACTGCAACCATTTGGTCTCCATGTGAATAAGTGTATAGTATGGATGGGGATATGTGTGTGTGTGTGTGTGTGTGTGAGGCAGTAATATACCGTAGTAGTCGGTTTTCAGAACAAGGATACAGACAGATTAAAAGTTTATTACATGGAGAAATGGCAAAGCATGAATATTTTTGTTACCCAGCTCTTCTCCCTGTCTCTTGTTCAACCCCTTTTACAAAGAAATATTAACGAGCCTGTATAAATTGTAGTTAAACGAAATGCCGCTCAAAAAACCATTCTGATAATTTTAACACTTTTTCACTGAATAAATTCCTGGTGATAATAATATCTCGTCATACTTTATGGTATAGGGCTATCATAATGTAGCGTCCTTTGTACATTATTAGGGTTCCGTGTTACGTTCGCCTAGTTGTTGTTGTTATTATTGTTATTGTCTTGGTCGTTGTTCATTGCTCTTGCTCCTACTATACTCTCTTTTTCTTATTTATGGCATCGCATGGCCTGGGTATAAAGGGGGGTAGGGGTGGTGGTGTCTGTGGAGAGGCATTTTACCTTTTGGGAATTGGTTACCAAATAAATTGAGGAATCAAAACGATAGGGTTTATATAAGAATCTCATCTTGTATACCGCAAACTCACCACCAGCCGGGCTCTTTCGGGCTTTTCAATGCATACTCCTCTTTTCACTGATATTCTCTCTCACATATTTGGGCAGGAAGGTGATTGGGATTTTTATGAAATGCTCGGAATATTATTCCTCGGTACGTTTCAGAATTCTTTATGTGAGTAGTTTTACGGCTTACGAGTCTCTCGTTTTAGAGGTAACACGAGGCCGACCTCGTTGATGGGAAATACACACGTAAAAAAGTATGCAAGACTTCTACATACTCATTAGCATCAATAAAAATTGTGCTCAACTCAGCTCGAATACTTGGCCCATCATGAACTTTATGTTCATTTAATTGCTCCACTTCTTCAACCTTTTCTTAGCAACTCACTATGTTTGCCCGTAACTGTATAGAATAGAGAGAGAGAGAGAGAGAGAGAGATTCTGTAGTATTTCCTTGGCTATTGCCAAATGCCAAATTAAGGTTGCATTTAAGGTCGTTCTTAACTCTCTGTATTTTAACAATCTCATTCTTTTTTTTTACCCTTAAGACAAACTTTTATGGGAGGATTATGTAACTATTGAGCGATGGATACATTGCAGCAGCCACCAAAGAAACTGTGGGCTGGAGTTATGTCCTTTGCCATCCTCTTTCTCTCTTTTCTCTCTCTCTCTCTCTCTCTCGTTCTCTCGCTCTCCAAGAAAATAAATAGTCACAAGCTTTATTTGTATAAATAGTTATAAGTTTAAGTAGTCATTTGAGACCCACAATCGAACCCGTACGTATTAGTGGTGGTTCCAGTAGGAGCACTGCTGTTTTTTACTTATTTTCCTACCCTCCCTCTCTTTTCTCATGTATATATAAGAGAGAGAGAGAGAGGATGGTTAAAATCCCACTGAGCAGTATGTATAAATGGTTGGAAAGGTTCGTGTGCTCGGCTGTTGTTGTTGTGTTGAAGTGGAAATAAACGGAGGACCAGCAGCATTTCAGGGAACAGAACGACGGGAAGAAATGAAGCATTGTGAGCAATAAATGTTACAGCAGACAAGTTTTACGATGACCCGAACCTGACATAAGGAAACGGCGATTGGGATTGGATTTTTCTCCCATCTACCTTTTATGTTTCTCTTCTTGAATTGAACGACTTTCTATGCGCTCAGTATTTGCCAATTTCCCTTTCAGCCGCCCTCTTCTCATGCACTTACTTCTGCTCATAGTAAACTCCTTGTCTCAAATACGCTGTTTTGCCAGAGCCCTAAACCTAGTCACAAAACATTCCCCTCTCCGTTATACATTAACTATATAGCTTGTTGCTCCTGGACCGGGTCCCAAAATACTACTTGTACTCATTCTCCGTACTAAAGTATGCACACTGCCAGGCATCTATAGATAAAATATACTTTAATACCATATATTCCCAATGGGTAAACTAAGAACCGGTCCGCACTCCATGTATTTACTTTCATTTAAAAAATCAAGCTGCTTTCAATAAGCAGTGAAAGGCTATTACTCTTGAGAATAAACAATTTTAGTGATTTTTATAACAAAATATTTAAAAATCCATTGCTTACTAAGTAGATTTCATAGGAGAAACCTGATTTGTGCATTAGAGGGACAGTTCTGCATTACCCATCATTCTATTTTCTTCGAGAGCTTGCTCATTGCAATGCATTTATTGAGGGACAGGAAAGAATACGTGTCAATACTCAATACACAACTCCCAAGTTATTACTCACCAGGAACTATTTGTAATGACTCACATGCGCCAGGAGTGAGCACAGTATAGCCAAAATGCATGTACATATTGGGACTCTGTTCATGAACCTGAATTAATTGGAAACACCTTGCCCAACACTAGAAAAAATTCTAAATCAGGTTAGGTTGTTCCTTTAAACTTTAAGGAAAACATTCGCACAATTAGTATTGTTCCTACTACTTGGCTTTCGAGGGTGAAGCTTTATCGGGGAACTCTCCTTCGATAATCCGCATGTCCCGAGTGCCTCTGAGTTAACGAGTCTATGGAACTAATGGAGCCGGAAACTCATCTGCAGAATGTATTGTAAACGTAAACGCCTGAAATTTTTCTCCACATACATGAATTGACAGAAAAGAACTACTGCGTTGAAGATAATTGGTTTACCCGTGTGTCAAAAATTCCCACTGATACTATTAAAGTACGAATTCATAGCGGCAAAAATTCTTCTTCCGAGTTCTTCCCCCTGGTCCTTATACCTTGTATGTATTATTTGTGTCCGCCCTCCAGGTGGAACAAGGTGTGGTATCTGGCGATGCAGAAAAGAACCATTCCAGCGCTTTATTCCGCGCTGATTTCCTTTCAACATGCGGGGTTTACAGCCCTAATAAAATGTAAATAAGATAGACGCTATAAGATGTGCAACGACATGGCGTTCTCACACACAAACTATCAGACTCACTCAAAATTCTCCACATCTTGCCCACATAGGTGGCATGTAAGTACTGTTTGGAATTGGCAATTAAAAAATGTATGTTATCAGAAGTTAAAGCATGTGACATTTGCGAGCAAAAGCTCTGACGCAGTAGATGTCACTACTGCTAATTTTAACATTTAGCAACACATTCCTACATCGCAAAAACAATTATTTACTTCTTAAAATCTTCGTACCTTAATCTATTTAAATCTGTACAGCCGAGCTTTGGATCATCCCAATCTATGCGGCAGTACTTTGTTCTAAAACGTTCTAAGCACCCACCATTTTCCCGTTGGAAATTACAACACTCTTCAATCACCGTAAACTGCTTGTTGTACAATATTATGCAATGTTACTCAGAGCTCCTTTCATTACATTTCCATCCAAGCCAAGTGGAAATAGACTCTGACTGAGTCGACTTCTTCCTGTATCCCATCTCCCGTTTTCTTCAGTAGCGATTATAAAAGTCAATATTCGGATATTGAAAAATATATAAAGAAATATCAGATGAGTTTATCGAATTGCCATCCTCCAGAAACGTAAAGTTATCACTACCACAACATTACTACCACACTACCACATTATTTAAAAAATCAGTATTTTTTCAATTTTTTGAAATTCATAAGTACAGCTGAGATTTTTTGTGGGACGTGGATAGCTCTAATTTAGAGCCTCAGAATCTACAGTACTATAGCATAGCTGCGTTTTATAGTAAGAAACTGTAGGGAATCATTCCAGAATTAAAGTCGTTGTAAATACAAGTTTAAATATTTCTCATAATTTTTTTTCTCTGAGCATTTCAGCTACAAAATTGTTGTAGCATACACCTGTGCAAGAACGGCCGCTACTAATTAGTGATTACGTGTGTAAATAGGTGGACCTTCATTCAATTCACCCAAAGAGTCAACAACACACTCGTTGAGAATATGGCAATAGCTTTTTAGCGTTCGGCAGTTCAGCTTATGATTTGGCGTAAATACATACTGCAATTGCCATCGAGTGCCTAGAACTTGACTCCACTGGAGCGGGAAGGATTGAGAGTCAATTTAAGTATTTTAACGCAAAAAAATATGTGAACACTTCACATTGCACGAAATAACTCAGAAACAGACTATTTTAATTTTATAGGAAGTTAAATAACACACAACATCACTTGTATTGTTTCTCGTTGAATTTACAAGATTATTAGCATTATTAAAAGTAGATTAATTTGCAGTGGATGAAGATTAGTCTCAAGGCGACGGACGGTAAGTAGTAAGTATAGCAAAACCTGATGTAATTTTAAACATAATTATTGAGTCACTTGTTATTTAATGACGTAACTGTTCCTAATAATTACTTGTAATCAGCGTTTTGAGTTTCTGAAAATGAAAGGACGATAATGAAGAGCTTAATTTTTTCAGACAATGACTCAAATTCCAGAACATGAAATTTCTGCAGCTCTGAAGTCGTTGCAAAGGATGAGCGATGAGGAGCTACAAAGATTGTTAGATGATGAGGATACATTCAATACATTTGTCAATCAGTCAGATCTGGTAAGAAACTGTGCTCCAGCTTTATTTTAGTGAGTTGGTGTGGGTATTTTAATATTTTTGAATTCATTTCAGTACCAAAGGTGGGAATCTGATAAAGAAGTTGAAATAGCGAGCAATAAATCTTTGGCGGAGTACAACCTTGCTTTAGAACCGAAATTAATTGAAGGGAAGGCTGCGCTGAAGGAATTGTATGACAGAGCTCGAACCTTGCTTGCTGAAGTTTCGACGAAGCGTGCCATGTTAGGTGTGGATTTTAATAGTACAGATTTTTTAGTTTATGTCTATCCTCTCAAAATTATTCCTGTAAAAAATTAGGTGCCTATAAATGGATGTCTGTAGTCTAATTTAATAGCGTAACGTAAAAGGACGCATCATCCGGGAATTTCCCGGATGATTTCAGTATTTAGATAGGATTGTCATTTAAACAACCAAAATGTTGACGGAAGTTTTGAAATGTGTTTTAAACATGGCCTTCTCGACTTATATTTTAGACTCTTGTAATTCCCGTTCTTCCCTGGATACTACTTACGCACTTTTACAAGCGGCTTCTGCTGAGTCGGATGAAAAAAGTGAAGAAGTTTCTGAATCATTTGTTAATGGAAGTGTTGATTTAGAAACATTCACGAGTCAGTTCATACCATTACGTGTATCTGCTCATCTTCGTCGCCTGAAATCCGAAAAAATGGCGGAAATAATAGCTTCCCAACGTCAGAGGTCAAGCTCAGCACCATATCCATCGGGCCCCCAAATAATGATGCCTATGCCTGGAATAGGAATTCCCAGATGAAAAGTAGCTTTTGCTGTCAACTTTGTTCGACTGTCTTGCTGTTAGCACGAGTTTGTTTAATAACGATCCTTCCAAATAATTTAATGATTGACTGTGTTCCATAAGTTTTAATGAGTTAACTCTTAATGTTTATTGTGAAGCGTCCTGTATAGATGTCATGTGTCCTGGTCCTCTTGCATTTTCCAAAAACTGACAACCGGTGATTGTCTTCATAGGAAATTTTAAAATATTTACAAGGATGCGACTTACAAAACTTTTGACTGTTTAGCATCAGAAGCGTAGTAATAAATTTGTTATGATATAAGATAATATTCGGTTTATTGTTGCGGTTCGTCGTTGTTTTTAAAGATACTCCGACTTTTATACATTAAGGCTTTCGCAATTCAAAACGTTATTTCACCTAGAAAAATAAAAATTGTCTCCTGCTTTGGTTAAGCAATAGCAAACAGTACACTGAATGCCATGGACTTATTACAATTATTTATTTTTTATTCTAGTGGCTTGGCTAACAGTCTGGGAAATCATATTCTACAAGCGAATCAATTTTTGCAGTTGCATACCCTGAACAAAATATTTTCGCTTTAATGTTATGCAAGGTAGCAATAATTGCTTGAATGAAAACGGAATTTTAATCATTTTTTGCTATCTACTCCGCGTTGCTCATAAAGTTTGAATCAAAGTGTCTCATTATATATTTCCGCTAAAGTACGACGAGACCAAGTACATCGACAGAAAATAATAATATAATAAAATTTTATACATCAAAATGTTCTTACATAATATATTTATGTGTATTCAAAAAGAACCTTCACACAATATATCTATTGGGGTATAGTGTACCCATTATTCCCACCGCTGAATTATTTTATCTTGTATTGCGGAGCATATTCTACATTAAAAATTATTGAATGAAATAACACGTATAAAAACTTTGCACGAATGACTTTTACAATTTGACGCTCCATACTACTAAATGTGAGTACCATTGGCAAAAATTATTGTCCCACCATTGTTGGCTGAGTATGTATTACCATCTCGTTTCATTTCTTATTACCGTAAATGTATGTATATTTAGAAACAGGGTCTATATGTAGAGCAGTCATTGTAATTGGTGCAGTTCGACCCGGAAGACTCACACCGGTTAGTTGTTAAGTTGTTCATAAAAAGGAACTTAATTCATTGTAGCATTGTAGCATACTCAACGTAGAAGCGTACCCAAAATAGTGTCCTATCAAAATTTAAATAATGCCTTAATGAGCCATTTAATATTATGCTGATAATATTATTTTTCAAGTTGAAGATAAATCGTTTTTAATTTTTTTATTAGGTATAAGAATTCGCTGGTATTATTTCGAATTTTTTAGGGAGCACTCAACTATTGAATTTCTACAAGGAAAATCTGTTCGGAAGTTGTAGTTGTAGTAACGGTAAGCTAAACAGATGGCAGGTAAGTAGGAATTTCAGCGACTTACCTGAATTAAAAATGTCAAGCTTTGTATTTACTTTTTACTAAAGTACTTTCATTTGCACAGCTTAAAAAGCACTTGGGTTACCTTTCTATTTAAAGTTAAGGTTAAGGATCCCCGTTGATCAACTAATAACTATTGATAACATAAAAGCATCGTTCCCTATCCCTAATTTGGCAAAATGGATAGGTGCATTAACAATATGCGATAGACAAGTCATGTCATTTCTGCAGTAAAATTTTACATTTCTTATATCTTCGTTTTAGGTCCTTAACGCTTGATTTGCTAAACATGGCATAAATATGTACGTAGGACGAATGACACTCATTCTAAGTAACGCTGGGCTTGGTCTTGTGAGATTGTACATATATTAAGTAATGTTTTATCGTTGTTTTTGCGCTGAGCATCTTACATCGACTAGTCTCGTCACCTTATGTGTGACGTAACTACCAAGTTAAACTTAGGGCTTGGATTTTTGAGAAATTGTTTTGGGTGATCCTCATCGTGAAAGCAAATAAAACACGGGTATAAACAAAATTAAGTATCATTTGAGGGAAACCGCATCACTATATACAAATACAAGTACTAAAAGGTTAGTAACGCTGCGATTGTTTTGGAACTCAACTTGAGGGATTCGTAATGGAGGTATAGAATCGTTGTCCACAGATTAAGTAACTAATGTGCTAACTAAGACACAGTCACGCCGTTACTTATTACGGCCTTGTACCCGCAATATATGAAAAATATTGTGTGTTGTGTGCTTATAAACACAAAAAATAAATGTTGAAGTCATTCTCCGAAACTTACTCGTCATATTATGCTACGCATATCTAAAATAGAAATTTATTACCTACATTTTCCCATCCCCTATGGCCAGTTATGTAATCTGATCGGTCGCAGCCGGACTAGGATTCATCTATATTGATACTATTACAGCTTCAAAGCTTCATATTTATTGTTTGATGGATGATCGCAATAAAATTATCGCTTTTTTACATGTCTTCTATAATTCTGAGGTATAAAGCTGATACTTTAACATCAACATGGATCCAGACGCAACAACCGGAGGGTTCAAAGTCCGGAGCCAGTCCATTTCCCAATCACATTGCACAAATAAACATCTGACTCTCTGATAAAACTTGCAAAAACATAATATTATTCATTTTGTCATGGAATGTGTAGAAAATTGGTTGCTGCTGCTGCAGAAAACCTAAAATAGTTTTTGTATCAAAATATTGCTAATGTTTCAAATTGATAGACTCAACACTCCTAATGTAACATGTTATAAGGGTAAAAGTTAATAAGGAAATAATGCTGAATAAAAATTCATCCTCATGACGATGACAATGACAGCAGCAATGCCTTTACTGAAAGAAGGAAATTCTCACACATTATCGCTCCAATGTCATGGTAAGAGCAACCTCTATGTGGTTATATATCTACTAATGCAGATAAGAAAAAATCCTGAGAATTTTCCTTCTAACTTAAATTTCAGTCAACACAACAGTATTATTAACCATGCATAATGGAACTCAATGTAAAATATTGATTATAAATAATTCTAAAATGCTTTTAGGGCCATCATCGCAACATTTCTATTCACTTTTCCCCTAAAGTATAGTCATTTTGAAAAAAATTGACATCATTATTTACTGTAATCCTAACAAGAGGCGTGAGAATAAAATGAAAGTAGGTTTGTAAGTTGGTTGGAATTTTCTACAGCATATATATCATAATCCTTAAAAATATCATAACATGGAATAATTTCTATGAAGATTAACTTGAATAAGACCACGGAAATCATTGTTAGCTAATTGAGGTTTGTTTTCCTAACCAAGGATGTGTTGATAACGCTATCTTATTGGAATTCTACCAACGAGCTTGAAAATGGTCATAAATACATATGAAAGGTATGTTTGAAAAAAATTCTCTTGTTTGATAAAATCCAAGGTCTTGGTCAATTTGAGCAACCATGGGAGGAACGTGGACGTGGTTTGTTGATGAAACTGGAACTATATATGATGGTTCATCTCTCATGATTTCAATCTTTAATCTTTACGTGTGTGTGTGTAGGTGTTAGGAATAAATGTTAGAAAAAACAATCTTATACACACGTATCGTTTCCTTCTCATGTGTACTCAACATATAGAAAAGTATTATGTATACTTATAGTGTGGTGTGGTGGTAACGGATCAAAATCGAGTAGAGATGAGAATTGCACCTCTTATCTTATGAATCTGACAATGAGGCTGTGTGAAATAGATGTGGTATGTACTACTAATTGTAACTTACCGTGTACCATATTTTATTTATTTTTCATGTGCTCTCATTTGTTCCCCTGCTTATCATTGATGCATATGGGAATGATGAGCATCTTTAGGAGAAGTCAACATGTAATTTTTAGTAGTAGTGTAGTCGTCATAGTCTCAGCTTTTTACCTCTCAACCGTAAGGGAAAGGTCTTTGTCGGAACGATATTGATTTTTACCTGGGATGCTGGGAGACAAAAAGGGTGAAACAATGAGCGGATAAGCTCTGTATTCACTCATAGAATAGATGATAACGGTAAAACTTTCATATGCAAATTCACATATTATTGTGTGTACACCATAAGACAACCAAGAGGTATATGGATGGTTTAATAAATTAATATTGTAATAACCAGTGCAGTCAACATAAAATTTGCGGTTAATCCTCGTAGCGTATATACTCTATAGTAATTTAGCGTACATAGCTCAACTCCCTTCACTCACACTTATATTCTTATATCTACTTATTTAACGCAAGTGTATACATTTTCCCTCCCGGATGGTAACCGCATACTTGCATTTTACTTCTTTTTTCGAGTAGTCTAAACTTGCGTGTCAACTTTTTTCAAGTTAAGATTGAAACATCAACGTGTGTACGTAAATATATTTGCCCAAATGAACACAAAATAAACATTGTTTCTACATTTTTTTTACATTTTATTCATTCCTTGCGAAGAAAAATGATATTTTTGATTCTGAACAAGGAAATTATCAAAGGATTTAAAGCAATTGTCCTAACTTTTCCAACAAGGATTTATCATGGCTAGAGCGCTTAAATCCCATAACTGAACATGGGGTTGAGGATAAAGAGAAAAAGAAAAAAAGAGAATAATAATAGCAGAATCCCAAAGACGCTCTATACGACGACGTGCTTAGCAGGAGATAACCGGCAGGGTGAATCAAATGTTTATTGTGAATCATACAAGCATGTCGAATATTGCACGAAAAGTCTTTTAAATTAGTTTGAATAAAGAAATTCTTGTTCGTGTGCACTAAAAGAGTAAGACAAGACAAAAAAAACCTCTCCATCAAATCTCAACCCTCCTACACATATTCTTGAGGCAAAATATACTTACTTCTCTCGTCCGCTTATAATCTGAAAATTGAATGTGCAATTTTCCTACTCCCAAAACTTATTTCTTGGATACACAGTAATCAGAGTGAGCTAGGTCTGATGCTGCAATTGCTTATTTCCTATTTAGTTTTTCTAGCATATGTTTCAACTTCCATATAAAGACACACGTTGTAAAAAATTTTAGTGAAAGGTGTAGAAAATTTTTGCACCATCCAAACCATTATTTGCTAAAGCCTTATATACATTTTCTGTGAGGTAAAGATCCAAACTTATTAAGTTGTATGCACAATATATGCTCCTTTAGGCTGACTCAACTCAAAAGAGTAAGAGAACAGGTGGGTAAACGAGCCCGAACGTTGACGGTAACTTTTATTTTACGGTCTCTCTACCCACAACAAACGGCACAGCCATAGCGAGCTGCTCCTTTTTAAATGTATAGTACGTACATATATAATATAGCTATATGGAAACTAATGGTAGAAACATACCTCTGTCTACTTTATGAGAGTAGAACGGAATATGTGAAAAAACCTTGATGGATTCACAGGTACTGCTTTGGTTTATACAAGCAAAAGGTACTTCTCAAGTAATAGTGTCTCCCCTTTGATATGTTTAAGTATATGACGTGATGTAAAAATCTATGTATATGTACGTCCTGCAAGGAAATATATCCTTAAGAGTATAAGCTTGTAAACAGATCACGTAACTAACGTTATATGCGAAGCAGGTGGTTCACCTTCAATCTCTGTAAGAGTTACTTTCAGTAGTAGATACCCAATTCTTTCAACATGAACACCTTTACTCTTCTCCTCGTCGTGGTAATTTTCTTCAATTCACTATTTTTTCAAATATTTTGAACTTAAAAAAAATAAATCTTGGTATTATTTTTAAAATACTTTATTAAAAAAATCCCGTGTTTTTTTCACACTCTCTGTGTATTAGGGCTTATTTGCTCATGGCTACTACTGCCGGGAAAATGAAGAGAAGATTCGGAAATCCATCATCTACGATAAGAAAACACCTGATGTTTTCTACTGTCCTCTTGATGAGCACGATGGTAATTCCACACATTATCAATTTCCTTATTTGAGATTTTGGCAACTTTCGCAATATATGTAAATTGTTATTTAGAAATCCTTGAGTTCCATTCTAACATTGTTGGATTAGGTGTGTTCGGAGTTGTGGTTGGATTTAAATATTGTATTTACGTTGCATGGTGAAAAATAGAGTGTGCCATATAAAAAGTTTTATAAAGAATTATTATTACAAAGTTTGGGAATGTATTTGAAAAGTTGGGAAAGTGTAAATAAGTGTCTCTTTATAAATACTCCGGTCCTTGTGAGGGAGGATGATTTTGAATATAGTAATTTAAATGAAAGAAATATTTAAATAGTTTTCGTTTAATTATCCTCCTAGGTTTAAATAACATGCTCGTAAAAGCTCGACCTCTGAAAAAATTGTGCGAGTATGGAGGTCGAGTGCCACCTGAAGGTTACAAATCCGATTGCTTTGGCGATGTCGATGAGACTGAGTGGGCGTGCAAGGAGAAAAAACGAATTATGGTGAGTCAGATTTTTTCAAGTTATTTTCATGAAGTAATCCTCCACTCCCTCAAATATCATGAGGATAAAAGTTTTTTTTGTCTTCCTATTGAGGCTGGCTCATCTGTATATGTATAAAAAATTTTGAGCGGAGCTCCAAAAGTTTTCCTCTATAATTTCCACGTCATATTTTTACCTTGAAATTTTGTGAAGAGTGAAAAGAGTGTGCACTAATGATTTTAAAAATCTTCATAATTATTATTGTTATCTTTATTTAACTGTCCTTTAATTAACTCAGTTGCTATAATATACCTTTGTGTGCGAATAACAAACAATAATTTATTATATACTTTCAAAGCTACTGAAACTTTTTGCACAGGTGTGGCTTTCCATGGTTTTACTATTATCATTAATAAATTTATTACCTCTCTTCAGCAAATTAACTATGTACAGTATAAATTCTCAAGGAATAATATTTTGACTTCTCAAACTCTTAAAAGTCTACATGGCCAGAGGCTTTATAAGGTTTTTATTCTGTATAAATATACACAACAGACAGAGAGTTGTTCCTTTTGGAGGGATTTGTGTATATATGTACATGTGGTTGGTTTAATCTATACCATAACAATTTAACGTTACTAATAAGGTGTGAAAATAAATTGATGAAATGAATGTTATTTTTTAATGTGCAACACAGAAACGCCTGGTGAATATTGGGGAACAGGGAACATCGGGAAAATACTGAAATCACAAAAAAAACTTTACCCATCGCAAACCCACGAACACGCTCATATTTCAACATCCAAAATTAATTGACCCATAGTTAAGAAACAACCGAAAATAACAACAACAACTACAACAAAAAAACAACATCAATAATAATTACCGTATACAATATTAATTAAACTGAAATACATTGCCCATATAATAGAATAGTTAATAATAGCGTTAGTTAGTAGTACAAGTACAGTAGACCTGCAATTGACAAAAAAAATTAATGCAATTTATCATACGTGATGGTCCACGATTTTGACGTGTTCAGCATCTTCCCAATTTTTAGAGGTGTTTTCAAAACAAGATTATTAATATAATATATGCATATTTATAAATAATATTAATATTAATATCAAAAACTCTTAATTCTTGGTTTTTATTTAAGTACACCAATAATAATATTGTTGACTAATTATTATTCTTGAATCTGCACGCTGACTATTGTGTATACTATATATAACCTATTAGAAACGTCGCTATCCTCCTGGAATGGAAGTTCTGGAAAAGTACAATCCTGTGCCACGATGGAAACGGGCTGAGAACTATATTCGTTACCGTTATTAAAAAAAATACTCTACAATAGGGTAGAGAATATTCTTTGTCTTTAAGAATATACTTATATAGATTTCATCCCACACACAAGCTCACCACCATATATTGATGAAGAGGTCCCAGTTGAAAACGTTTGTCTTTCCTACTTTGTACCATTTTATTACTTAAAATCATGTAAGTCTCACGTATAGCTAAGTGTCTCCACACTTGAGTATCAAATCAACACATATGAAGATGTAATAATAACCAGATGTGAGAAAAATGAACAACCCTTTTTTACTCTTCAAAAGAATCAACTAATAAATAACCGTTTTTATATAGGGTCAATATTGTTGGGTTTTTACCAATTATCTCATAATCTTACTTACATTCCTGCACAATTTGTTATAGCATTTTGTGAAAGACGTTTTGTGTGGGAATCCTGTACTTTTCTCCAGTTCATTACAGCTTATATATATATATATATATATTTATCAATAAAAAATAACTTGTCATTTTATATTACTTTGGCTCTCATGCATAAAAAATTGCAATGACTTTCCTATACTTGTTCATAGTATAGAGCCCTCATATGAAATACAGCGCGTAGGATTTTTTTGCCTTTTTGTCATCATTTCTGCATCTCGCTTTGGTATTATGCTTCAAGCCACTTCTTTTAAATTCATCAAAAACTACTCTGCATGAAATTCTTTTTAGCTCTCGCCTTACCATTTTTACTGCGTCAGCTTATGGACTTAGGGTAAATTTAAAAATGACAAGCTGTAAAATGTTGATGGAGAAAACTCATGAATTTTAAAATGTGTTGGATCAAGAAAATTTTATGTAATATTGATTCAAATCGATACAAATTGAATGAGTTGAGGTACAGAAAGACATTGGAGTTGGGAGGAAGAGAGAATTTGGAAGAATATTCATTCTTATAGTCCTCGTGGTTTTTGGCTGAGAAAAAGTCTGCCTTCCTTGCAATTTCGATTTCCGCTTTTACAGTCCACTCATTCCACACGAAGATTGGATGCTGGCTAAGAAAAAAAGATTGAAATACATAAGCTCATCGGTAACTGTGTATGTATTGTTTAGATGGATAAGTCTCAGGTCCACGTAACAAGTAACGGGCTGAGGAATTGCTTGTGCAGAAGGTCCGTTGTACATTGCAGTCATGCTTACATATATGCATGCCTGCATGCCCATCTTTCTCAACGCATGCTATAGAAATGTAGTCAGAATATAATTTTAAAACGCTATACTTGGTCCAGTAATTCCTCCTTGAACCGAATCAGGGAAGGCTACAACCAGGTAAATAATTTTGAGATCAATTCTCTTTGACCAGGGCATCCAGAGTTTCCCTACTCAAAAGCTATGTTAGTGGACTGACTGCGACTGAGAGTAGAATAATGTAACCGGGCGTATAGGAGATTTTATGTATGTTACTTATCTTACGCTTGCAATTCAATTTTCCTTTCTGTGTCACAAATGTATATGACATCAATTCAGACGTAGAGTTAAGTTGACATGATCCAATTCCAAGTTTACACAAACCGTTTGCATATGTAACCTCAATAATGGTAACTTTAGCTTAGTCCGTGGCTCGGTGGTTTGTAATTTGAAAATACCCAGAACCATTATTGGTTCTTCTTCTTCTTACATATAATATAAGGATTTAGTTAGAGTAAAAAGGGAGTAAAAACCACACTGTCAGGCTTAAAGTGAGTCGGAACAGATTGGAAGCTTTTGCAAACAACAACTACTGCTCTATACAATTTTCCTAACACTTGTCTATACTGAAACTATAGAGGCAACCAATGGACATGAATAGGAATATTCAATGTAATATACATACATGCCTCATCTGCATATGTAATAGTCCTCATATAGAGTTTATAGAAACCAAAAGAGGTATACCATAATAATACATGGAAAATTGTAAACTAACTTTATATTTCTACAGGCTATGTCGTATTCATCGAAGCGTATCAGCACAGTTGTAATGACACTCACTGTAAATAAAATGCAAAAGAATGAAATAATATTTCTCACTAAATCCAAATCCAAGATGCATGACAGTTGTGATAGTTTTTCTATATAGTATACAGAAACATATACAATGCCATCATGAGCACATGTTTTGATAATTTTTCCAAACAAGAATAAACCTACTTTTCTATCATGCCTGTCTACTATACATTTGTAAACAAAGGATTCCCTACTTTACCATTCTTGTTAGCATCTTTTTCCTTTTATTCCAGCTTAATGATTCCCAATAGTATCCCATGCCTTGTGAATTTCTTGGTATAGCTATACTTCCTCCATCCACCCATCATTATTCCTTGAACTACTCTTCCAGTTGAGTTTGTTTGTTCTTGTACTTTTTTTCCACGTATCAACATTATAATATTACAGCGGAGACGCAACTCGCTACAAATAAGGGCAAGACACGCAAGGGAAGAATCCTGGGTTGAAAGTCAAATCCAATTCCCATGGTACACATATATTTCAGTTTTAGCAAAAAAAAAACAAAATCTCCTTTTCATAATTGGAATAATTTTTACAACTATTTTCAATTTCCGGCACTATAGGTATAAATCATTTGACACACACATATTTGCTTATATAGAAATTCTCTGTACAACTTCGTAGGATAGAAATTTCTTGTTCAAAAAGCAATTTATCCTGTACAGAAAAAATTCGTTAATTGCTTACTTCACCTTTTTACTACTCTCAAGACTCATGGGTAGCAGTTGGGGCAGAAGCATTACTTTCTCTTCCCTTCATGTTTGTCGTTAAAGATTCAGAGTCGAAGGACTTTCTCCATGGCCATGGGCACATGTGCGGGAAAAGTTTTTTACCTGCTGTCATTTCCCCTGTGTGTATGCGTTACATGGGTCGTACTTTTCTTGAAGGAGTTCTATACCTATATTTATCTATAGCTTGTAGAAAATCTTGTGTAAGTAATTATAAGCCATTACCATAGTGGGCAGTCTACGTGGCCAGTGTTCAAAAGGTGAAATGACACGTTGAAAAAGTTGAAAAGTACAGTTCAGGTTAGAATGGATGGTATTGAATTTTTGAGTGGGTATTGCTTCCACACTTTCTCTACTGACCCATTTCCGTGTAATGTGTCACTTAAGGTAGAAGAGTTAGATTGAAAAACGTGTGATTAATCGAGGTATAATCGCTTTCGAAATCACACGAGTTCCTCCCGTCCCTATTCGTGACCAAGTAACGACCTCAACGATAGACTCGCGACTTGCAAACATGCTTTAAATTAGTTCCCTCACGCAATCTTCCTACTAGTCTTATTCCTTACATTTATTTATTCCAGTCCAGAGAATTTTTGCATATGAAAAGTTCAAGCGATACTCTGTATCAATACATATGCCAAATTGATAGCTAAATACGTGTAATGCTTTCTATTTATTAAGAGAAAGTTTTCTTACAGTTTCTCTCAGTTGCAGAAGAGCTGGAATCATTTTTCCAACTTTCTCCCAAACTTTATATTTCTAAAGATTTACTAAAGATTGGATTTAGTTGGCTTCGAATCTTTGGCAAGCAAAAAACCAGGAATTATGTAAAAAATTGCAATTTGAGTCAAACTGTATTACAAATAGAAGCTTATAGAAAGTGGAGCAGGTTTAGCATAGGATTATAAAATCCCCTTCTTCACCACGAAGAGACACATCAAAAACCCGGAGCATCAAATCAATTATTTTATGAATGGAAACAGGAATATAGGGAAGGGCTTGTCAAGGAAAACAGCATAGATCTTGCTATATAATTTTCTTGCTTGTAGGGAGAGAGAGACCCGCAGGTTTAAGTCAACCTTAAAAGTCCTCCCGTACTTGAGTAAGTGGGTACAGAGAAGCACTTTGTATTATTATTATTATTATGTAAGAAGTTACAACTTTCTCCATGTACTTATACGCACATACCTAACTATACATTCTTTTTGAGAGTAGTTCCCCGACTACTGCACACGGCCAAGAAATTGTAGGGAACAAAGAAATTTTCTCACAAAGGCTCTTGAAGAATTGACGTCATAAAATAGTTTGAAAAGAATGAAAAAGAACCACATAAAAGGAGAGGATGGTGACCAATTGTAGTTTAACCGTATTAGTAGTGGTAGTTGGTCTGTCTATTCATTCAGTCCAGCAGCAGCAGCTCGTACCTACATAATCCCTATCTTATAAGTTTTTCCATAGGGGCAATCACAAGTTATTCCCGGCTGAGTTTTGATAATGCTAATGTACCTTCTTCAATCCGTCTACAATCAAATAACCTGTAATTTCTTTATTACACTCGAACCGTGAAAGTATACTGCTTTATTTCCTGATGGGAACCAGGACTTGTCTAAACTTCTACTTTAACTATCATTCTCCGGTTACTTCCTTACTCTACACTGCACTGTGTACACCCCATGGCTTATTTCATGTCAGCCTGAACGGACCTTCCCGTGAAAGATAGGGCAGGGTACCTCCATAATGTGTGCAGTAGACTCTTTCACCCACCCATCCATTTATGTACATAGAACATGTGGCTACATACACGTCTCACATTTGTCAGTAACTTTCTGACCAGGCAAAAAAGAGTTAGCTCACTTTACTCTTCCCCAGTGTCCAACTGGCTTTCTCCTGCTCAACATAGTTCAACTTGTGAGCAAAAGCAACTCCTTTGTTTCTTTTGCAAAGTAAAAAGTCATTTGCGAGTTACACCGCTCCACTCCGTTAATATTTATTGCAAATAAATTCCACACAACCACTTGACTCAGTCAAAAAAAACTTATTCTTCTTCCTCCCACAGTAAAAGCTCTATCTCTCCTTGCACATATCATATTGAAGTGAGTATAGAAAAAATATATAGCAATCAATGGGTAGAAAATTTCAAGTGCCCGTTCTATACTCGGTCGGGACCCAACCAAATTTCAGCACTCTTGCACCCGTTCCCAAATTAAGTACAGAAAATCGTATGTACCAGTGCCCGTAGTTTATTATTGTTATCCACCCCATCCCATGGGAAATAGGTCTATTCTATGGGAAAGACTTCCAGTTTTCGGTGGTTATTAGTTTGTTAATTCTAATAGTTTTAATAAAATATCCATGCTGATTTGGAGCTAAATTTTGTAAAAAGGATAAAATAAAATCCATCCTTTGAAGGAATCATCAAACGTACAACTGAGAAGGAGTATATACTTTGGAAATTATGGCCATTTCATCAGAATCACAATAGTAAAAAATAATTGGGTTCGAAATCTCAAGTATCTTACTGACAATTTAAAAAGTAAAGAAAATCTTGGATCTGAACCGTTCCCTAGACCCAGGGTACGACCAGTTCCTGCTGCGTACACTAGCAGGAAAAATAATATTTCCTTTCTAAAAAAAAAGCATCTGCCTCTTGTCCAGTCGGACATATCCTAGTTGAAAACAAAACTTGAAGAGCCCTTATCATACATTTTTTTCCTTTCATTTTATGTAGCATTTCCGTAATGTAAAAGGGACTACAGATAGTCCCATTCCTTCCCACACTGTCTGTGACTTTCCAGAGAGAGAGAGAGTAACTTTCTTTACCAGTGCAGTGAAAACTTATTGCTTCTTTACTTACTGCCACTTTCTTTATAACGCAAGGTTTTCAAATCTGTGAAATCTCTGTGAAAAAGTCCGGACTTGCTTGTAGTCATGAACTTGGAAGACTCTATTCCAGTAGTGAAACAACCTAAGCTTGCATCCCAAGAGGATATCTCTGACGAGACCATCAGCGCTGTTCCAACGCCAAGCTTCTTAGACGGTAAAAGTCGAATGGCGAGGGCTAGCATTTTATTTAACAAGCCATGTTAATGCTCTCAACGCTGAAATATGATATTCCGTAATTAGATCCAGTGTTCGAGCCTCTCAAGACCATTTTGGGCTTTCGGATTAGGCAGTTGCAGGAGTCACAAGATATTGAAGGTACAAGATTTTTCTGTTTGTGCTTTTAATGCATGGTTTTTGCTTGCTCAATTTGTCTTCACCGAATTTAGGCTCATATTCTGAGAGTTAACACCATCACCTAAATAAATAATGTTTCTATATTTTTGATTCAACCTGAGCATGAAGCTCTTCCTATATCAACTGAACTTATTGTTAGCTGAAATTTTAAAGCAAATATTTTAATAGGGATTTTTAAGAAGGGCGTTGGCTGACAATATGAAAAATGACACTTTGTAATGTACAGTATGATTAATAACGGACATTAGTTTTGGCTAGGTCTAGGCCTACAGGTGGTTCTATGCTTAAACTCTCACGACTTGCTTCCTTGCTTGATACACTTGATTGATAACGTTGTAGGCCACTGGAGCCATTTAAATGGATCAGCTTATATTTTTCAGATGATGAAGCTAACGTGCCACTTCTTTTTGAAATAAAAAATGTTCGCAAGAATTTACACTACGTTGCCAAGAAGAAATTGGGAGAAATGTCCGACGTTTCCTGCCATGATGGTCGGCGGGGTTGCAATTTAGTAATAGAAACATCTCTGGGGGAACCAGTTATTCAACTGGAAGGACTTCCAGGTTACAGTGGCTTAGAACAGGTACTACTATTTCAAGTTTCCTTTTATTTTTATACTTGTAATAATTCCGACAAAAGCTCAAATGGACTGCAAACTTCAGAAGAAATTATTTTTTAAGTGCACAATCCCGGAAGGGCGGTATATGGAATTAATGGAATAGCAATCTAACCGTAGGGATGCAGGGTTTTCAATCCCGGATCCCGTAATAGATTAGAGCCAATTAAAAATATTCCAATAGTTTTTATTACTGGCTTCCAGACTTCCCAGTTACCTGCGTAGTTGTTAAATTTTAAAAAAATGTCTAGTTTAAATGAAAACTTCCAAATTAAAAGCTTTCAAAAGAATTTTAAAAATTTTGTATGCTCCAGCTGCACTGCGTAGGTAAAACAAGACTGACAATGAGCCCAAACGTTCATTTACTGTGTAATAAAATTTAGACTACTAGCATATTTTTTGTCCCTCCGCTAATCCGGAATAGGCGAGGTAACTCTTGATTACTGATTGATTGTATTTAAGTGAGTTCTCCAGTGGAATCAAAATTTCCCTGGAAAATTTTTAAAATTACGGGAAAAATATAAACTGTGGTGGCAAGAAATTCTAGGACGTTCTCTCAAGAACTCGAATAAATTATGTAGTGTGCAAGTTCTTTTGTATGGCTTCCAGATGAGAGTGAAGCACGGGAACGACTTGGTGGGAGAAATCATTCAGCATTACGACTGCTGCTCCTCGTGTAACCCCCAGTACACAGTTTATAGTGCGAATGGAGCGGAACTACTACACATTGCTGTTCTGGATGGCGGATTTTTCTGTGGTATCTTTGGTGTGACAAAATTTCTCATCATATCCGGTAATAAAGAAATGGCTTTGGGGGAAATTGATAACGAAAGTCAACCAGTTCGACCATGGAATAGAAAACTTGTTCCCGATGAAAGGAAACCTCTTTGTGATTTCAAGATTGTATTGGTGGAGCAAATAGAACTTGAGGCGAAAATTTTACTAATAGCAGCTGCGTTCACAGCAGTAAATTAAATATTCTTCCTGGTCGAAATTTTATCCCACGATTTACTTATATTTAATGTCAGTGCGTGTAATTTGTTCTTACAGAATTTCCACGATACCTTATTCCGATTCAAAAAGAAAGAAGAGTACACGGATTTCCAGCCTGTGTGATGTGATGAATGAGTCATTCAACAAATGCTTAATGCACTTCCATTCTGTTCATTAACTCAATATGATAAACCGTATGGAACTAATGCTACGTAACGTAGTCTACGTTTTGTAATTAAAATGAAACTTCGCTAGCGTTTAACAATTCTTACAATAAATAAATGAACCAAGAGAGAGAGAGAGAGCGAACAAAGAGTCAAAAGTATGTTTCTCGCATTTACAATTACTTATGCTGCAGATGGTGGAAACTTTGCATTCATAAAAGCGAAAGGTGAATTCCTCCTCGTATTCACATTAAATATTTGCGAAAGACTTCGAATGAAATGTTTGATCTCCCAGCGTCCAGCACAAAAGAATATGCATGGCGCTCACTGGTATGAGGACTTCCATGGCAACGTTTTACTTTAAGGGTAAATTGTAAAATTCTTCTGTACATCAGAATAGGAATGCAAAAAATTTAATTAATTAAATTACTGTAGAAGTCGAAATGAAATTGGAATGGAACACGAAAACACCATTGTAAAGCCGCATCGTTTTACGGGGTCTAAGCACATTGAACCCAAATGCAGTTAGTTTTTTAAGCCAATTTGCGGATTTCTCAAATTAGTCCAAAACTGAAGTAGAGAATAGAATTTTTCTTCCGCATCATTACAAGAACTTTAGCCACCTGTGCGTTTGTAAACATTATACCCCGAGTAATTACCGCCATGGTGACCACAATAGGGCATGATGTCAAATTCGTTAAAATAATTTAATTGGGTAAATATTGTTTGCAGAGGCGTGATACAATTTTTAAGTCAGCTTTTTTATTAAAAAATATTTGGCATGTACCAATGGTTCAAAAATTTAGATGAAAAAATTACCGGGGCTGAAATTTTGACCCTATTAAGTAAATATTTGGATTTCAACTTTTTCTGTATCATATATTTGTTGGTTCAATTTTTTATGATCTAAGTTTTGCTGGTTCAAAATCTTTTGCTTCTGATATTTGTTGGCTACGATTTAAGATGAATTTGGGATGAATAAATTAGCAGGGAATGTTCTTGGCTCTATAAGTTGGCTCCCGTATTATTACAGTTGTCAGTCTCATGGTTTAGAAAAAGCAGGCTGCTCTGCAAAAGCGAGTTTGCATGCTGAATTTATAAATGAAATGCAAACATGTGGAGAGTGGAGAGCTGGAAATCAAAATTTTATACGAAAACACTCAAAAGTAATCGCTTTTAGGCCTGCTCGACTCCTAAGGAAAAATGAATTGGGGTTAGCCGATGCTGGATTTGTGACAACCTGGCATCAGTACGGTTAATGCTTGTGTAACTGCACTAGACTTTTAGATCTCAAAAAATATTAAATTCAAAAAGAAGACTGGGCAGATGAGATTAAAAAGATTTATTGCTAATTCATACATATAAATCAAAAATAAGTAGCCGCACAGCGGAGTAATATTAATACAACTACGAACACGAATGATCTATAAATTACTAAAGTTTGCTTGAGCAGGGTTAATTGAATGTCCTGCATAACATGGAAAACGTAACAGTAAATATAAATCAGTTCACTGCTTGAAAATCTAAGTGATCACTAAGGAGTTAATTGGTTATTGTTGACTAAACCATCAACACTATGTAAGTTGCTGTTGCTGATTGACTTTGCACAGCAGTTTTTGAAATACAACAACGCAGTCTTGGACTAGAAATATCAAGGTAAGGTACTATTACCTATGTTGTGCGCGGCTACAAACACAATAAGATCTTCTGGCACTCAAGTTGTAATGCATGAGTACATTTTATATATTAGAGAATGTAAATTACTAATATTTGTAAATATGTATGTATCTAATTACATATCAATTCGCAACGGCCAGTCACTAATAAGGAAGTTATGGAAGCGCAGTTTTGTCTTTAAGAATGGCTCTTTCTCGTAAAGTCGGTTGATAACCATGTTTTTGCTGAACTACCGCAGCAGGCAATTTTGGAGGGTGTAAACTTTGTTTGACATTGAATCTTCTTCCAGCTATATCTATTTGATATAGGGCATCCTTCGATAGTACATAATCTGTGGTAACGGGAACACATTCGCCAGTTTTGAGATCCCGATTGGTTACGAAACCTAAGCAGACCATTCTTTCTAACGAAAATCCGTACCTAAAATTTAAACGAATTTCAATTGAAACAAATTAGCCACATACCCAAGATTTTAAAAAATGCATATTAGTATACCCATTCATGGAAAGCAAACAAAAAGGGTTACTGGCCTTAAGTAACTAAAGGGGCTAAGCAAAGTAACAAGGGAATATCGATTATACAAGAGAATAGTTTTTTGGCAATTAATTAATAAATAGAATTACCCTGCAGAAGTAGTTGAACCCACAAACTGTCCGTTTCTAAATATAGGTTCACCTCCCCACGGCCATACATCATTATCAACGTCATGGTCGTCTTCGAGGGTAAAGTGAACTAATCTCCTGTATACCCCTTTCTCGTTTTGCTTTTGCAGAGCGAATTTGCCGATGAAGTATTCCTTGTCAAATTTTACCCGGTGAAGACGCCCTGTAGACCAGAAATGAATTTGCCACATTTTCTAGCAATATAATTACGAGATTTCACAATGAACAACCTAAAACGGTCAATTTACTATACCTGCTTCCAAAGGAGTCGTAACACTATCGAGTTCTTCAGCCCAAAAAGGAATGAACTTTTCGATTCGCAGAAATCGTAAGGTGAGGTATCCTGCATTTCGAATTCCGTAATCTTTACCAACTTTCATTAGTTGGTCGTAGACATGCACAGCGTACTCAGAAGGAATATACAAAGAATAACCCGGCTCTCCGGTATTGGTAACAGACATTACCATGACATCCGATGCATGTCCGAGACTGATTTTCTGCGAATAAAGAGATTCAGAAACTGTTAAAAAATGAAAGCTATAACATAAGAGTGCAATAGCTTTCCTACTGGTGGTAATCACGCAATACCTTGTAAGTAAACGGATGTAGTCTCAGGTCTTCATCCGTAAGTTCGGAAAGCAGATCTTTAGTTTTTGGGCCAATAACGTGTAATACCGTGTACATAGATGTAACGTCACTAACTTGAACGGAATTGTCAGATGGCAAATGACGAGCCATCCATTCGGCCACTCGAGTTTGCTGCATTGTTGGTGAGACCATGAAAAAGCTGCAATGTCAGATCAGAACAAATGTTTCTGTGTAATCTAATAATCTACTTTCATTACACATAAATTTTTTAACTTTGCTCCATAATAAAAAAGAGCTTATAATGGCATCAGTGGCTGAAACACGTCAGAGTTTTCCATTATTTATGTAATACATTACAAAGTATCATGCTCAAAAAATGATGGTTGTGTAATGAAAAACACATGGATACTCTCAAAAGGTACATCAAAGTCCATACCAATTATTTGCCTCTCGGACAAGCATACAGTCGTTTTCGTATCCACCACGTTCATTGTGCATTCCGGTGGGGACAATGTGTCCATTCGAGACGTTAACATCATTTGAGCACAGCCGCTGCAGGAAATCTAAGGCTTCATCATGTGCTGACTAAACAACGAAATTAAAATAACATTCGGTAATTGTATGAAGCTAGCGAGAACATAGTTTTTTAAACCATCCTGAGGGGACACCCACCTTGATCTGAAACTTCGCGAATGAAGACATATCGATTATAGCAACACCTTCTCTGCAGGCTTGGTATTCTTCCCTCAAACTATCGAAAAACCAAGGTTTCCAGTACGTCCCTTTGGGCATTTCAGGGTATTCATCACCAACTACAATAAATTTTGTTTATCATTAAACATCTTAGCTGTCACTAAGCAATAATCGCACCTGTTAAAACAACGCATTGGGGGTACCTCTGTACTCATTATCAAAATATAACGTTCGCTCAAAGCACATCCGTGTTCCAAAAACAGCTCCCTGAGACCGAAGAGTCGAGTACAAAGGAGAGCACCGTACTCGTCTTGCGAATTTATACTCCGATTGTAAAGGGTGCAAAATTGCGTACTGCCGGCCAACAGTTTCTTTAACCCGCTCATTTAAAAAGCGCCTGTGCAATTCAAAGGTTATGAAAATGACAAGCAATGATCCCAAAATTACAATAAAATCAATTTTAAACATAGTAACCTAACCTGTTATTGTGGACATCCACAAATCTTCGAACGTCAAATTCAATAAGAGGAACATCAGGTTCTCCTTCCACTATCCAGTGAGCCAAAGAATGTCCGATTCCACCTGCACCTTGTAAGGAGTTACCGTTCATTCCAGCTGCTACAAAATAATTATCTATTTCGGGTGTTTCACCCAAAATCCATTTCCCATCAGTTGTAAAATTGTCCGGAGCATTAACTAGCGAGTGAATCCTACAATCTTTCAAAGCTGGTACTCGGTGCAGACTTTTGTCCAGCCTGTATTGATACGAGTAATGAAAATTACATCAAGGTAAATCGAAAATGCGTTTCCAACTAGATGGATACCGTGGAGAGACACTTACATGGGTGTGAAATGATCCCAGTCTGGTTGTAATATCTCTCGCCAATTTAAAGGAATTCCCGTTGTAAAGATAGGTTTTGCCACGTCCTCAAACCCTCCAACGAGAAACGAATTTCCATGCCATTTCCTTATATAAATATTTGAGTCATAATCACGTATAGTAGGAAGATTAGGTGGTAGATGTACATCTACTGGATGAGTCTTTAGGTAGAAATGCTCTGCTGGATGAACAGGGATTCTCACTTTCGGAATGGTTCGTTGACCTAGTTCCCAAGCCCACTGTTGAGTCAATGTCAAAGTACAAAATTTTAAACAAATTCTATACAATTGTAAAATCCAGCAATTGCTTCAAATAATGTTAAATTTCTTTGCAATTACCATCCCTGCACAATTGACGAAGTACTGGCACTTAATCATCCCCATAGAGGTTTCAACAGCAGAGACTCTGCCATTCTCAGTGAGCAAACTTTTAAATCTGCAATGTTTGATATACTTAGCTCCTCCTTGTTCTGCAAGAAGGGCTAGTATATCACACACTAATGCTGGATCGGCAACAGAATCGCCTTCAACAAATACTCCACCTTGCAGATCATTAACATGGAGAAGCGGATGATACTTCGACAGTTCTTGAGGCCCTAATACCTAAAACAACGTTAAAAACGAGACAAAATAAAATACCAGCTGCCCTTTTTCATTTCAACTAAATAATTATTTTTTATGAATAGTTCTTCAAACTTACTTTACATTGGAGACCCTGCGGCTGATTTAAAGCAACCCGTCGTCGCAGTAATACCATTCGCTCTCGGTTCTGGGCCAAATACAAACTTCCGCACTGCTCCAAACCAATATGATAACCTTCACCCTCTAATTTCTTATACAGCGCTATGCTCTTCGCAATAATTCTTTGCTCATGTACTGGCTTCAACAATGCAAGCGTCCCCGACCCAAACAAGGAGGTTCCTCTTCCGATCTGACCTTCCTGCTCCAAAAGTACCACATCGTTCCAACCATTTTGGACCAGATGGTAGGCAACTGAATTCCCCACAATTCCTGTACCGCATATTACAACCCGCGCTTCCTTTGGCAATGATTCGACCGAAGTAACAGAATACTTGCTCAATAATTGCTTCAGTGGTGTGAAATGACGAAATAGTCGTCCACCAGTGTTCATAGTACAACGGTGGAGAATACCACGGTGTTATGACACAACCAACCAAAATTCTTCAATAATCCATAATCTTGTAGGTGAGTAAATCAGGACGCAGAAATTTAAGTTATTAATTATTGCACTCCATCATCTTCCCCATCCATTTCTTGGGGAGCGAATATGAACAAATTCGGTCCAAGTTTTCTTCCACCAAGACTTTCCGCCAGGAATCTACTACCACATAACCACAACAATTTAATCAGTTCTCCTCGTTTCAAAAGCATATCTTAAAATCAAGTGTAACAGCAGTAATTAAAATCAAACGGCACTCTAGTCCAGATTAATGTCTGGACTTGACAATTCCAAACAATCAAACAACTATGTGGGAGGAAAATGACAAACTCCAATATTTAAACGAACAAAATTAATTTCATTGATTGTTGATCTATTGACTTTATTTACATGCCGCCTAGTTTAAACACGTAAAAACATGCGTAATCAAGTTCGAATTATTAATAACAAACCAAATAATTATATGTACTAATAAGAAAGGAAAATTAATAGCACTTACACTTACTCCGTAATCAATTGCAAGCGTAGTTTTATTTCCAATTAATCTAATCTTGCTAAATTGTGTTCCAACCAAGAGAGCAACAGCTCTGAACTATACACATAAGAACACAAGTCAATTCCTTGTTTCCTCTATTCTGAATAAATCATACAGGGATCCTTTGCAGTGTCATACACTAGTACACTACCACTGTAGCATGATTTTTCTGCCGTACCTTTCGCTGTTTCGTCTTCGTACGTTCATGTGGTACACAGTAACCCGGAGTTCTTTGCTTCGTGCGAAGACCATCGTGACTATAGCTCCTGCACTTGCGGCTTAGACAATTCTGTCCATTTTTCGTTATTTAAGACTAAAGACTATGGTTGTGTATATAGCGGGTGCTTTATTATCACTGATTTTATTCCGCATTGAAATGTTTCAGCCGTATGTGCCATGTCATAAATTCAGTGTGGAAGTAGTGGGGTTTTTGGCTCCCAGTCCCAGAGTGCATTAATTTGCATTGAAGTATGTCTAGGGAAATTGGCCATCATGATCAAAGCAAGCAATGCATTTCAAATTATGAATATGAACATTCCTTGGCGTCGCAGCCCACGGTGCAGGGTGTACATGTACACCCAGAAAAAATTCTGGGGGGATGAATCAGTATTTCTTAAGACTGTGACCTAATCCAGTCCGGTCGAGCGCGTTTATGCGAAGTTTACTTGAAGTTCAAAGACATTAAGATGTCACAACTGACAAGTTATCATTGCGTTAATTTAGGTTTTAAATCGACTTCCTCGAAGATTTTTCGTGCCTGCGTGGGGATCGGTAGTCGATTTATTAATCAAATTATGGCATAAAATTATTTTTGAACTGGGAAAGTTATTCTCTCGTCAAATAATAAAATCTAAAGTTTCCAGTAAACTCTGACACTAGGCAATGGATTTACATACATTTTTCAATAGCTTATCTTCACTTTTGGTGTTGAATTTTGTTTAATCCATGTTATGTAGAAACTGTATACATTTTCGGGTGATCATCCCAACACGTGGGTGATTCATTCCTAAGGTAAATCATTTAAGGAGAAATTATAAAAAATACTAAAAATGTTATAACCTTCTGAGTATACTTTATTAAAAGTTGATTTAACGCTTACAGCAACAGAATCAATAAGTGCTGAAATCTGAAATCATTAGTATAGTTGTTAAAAAATATTTTGTATTACAAATGCCTTTATTCTTATAAACATCCTGTGTTCTCTCAAACCTAGAGAAATAAACAGAGGCTGATAAAAGAATTTCACGAAGACGAAAAATTATTTCAGTAGGTAATACGTAGGCAGTGGCCCATGTATTTAAATCACCTATGGTACAGTATAGGGCTTATCCAGAAGGACAATGACCGGTGACACA
>JAQFXU010000162.1:0-80730 GCA_034693705.1 Spatulosminthurus flaviceps | reverse complement strand
TGATGATTTACCCTCGAAATAATTATGCCTGCAATGGAAATCCGGACTTTGGGTCCCTTCAAAATCTTATAACGAAGGTCTACTCCGTTCCAAAAGGATACAAAATATCTTTTGACTTGTAAATTATCCCCTCCATGAAGTCGGTAACCATCGTAGTCTACAATGACTAAAATCTCGGGATAAATGACATAAGGAGCATCTCTCTTATGTCTCTCACCCGCACTCCTCTTCACCCGACTCCCATTCTTCGTCTTCATCTTCAATGGAGATTGATCCGGCTCCATGAGGGCGTAGTCCGAGTGAGAGTCAATATGTTTGGTCCGATATATTATGTGCATTCCGCGGGTATTATTAAGGAAAGGGTGGGATTCATTCATATTGGGGAAACCCTTGTTCACGGCCCACTCGTCACCAATCTCCTCATCTAAAAATGCTTCATCGTCATCCGGTGATCTCGTCCTTTGTCTTAGCTTGGATGGAAGAGGTTTTACGACTAGATTGCTCCCCACCATCCCATCCTACCCAAAAAATTATCATTATACTCAACAAACCTTTTATTCAAATGCTAAATTTTTTTTCTTTTTCAAAACTCTCTTTTACCATGAGAAGTGACCCGTCATTCTTGTCATGGTGAATAAGAAGAGCAGCTTGATTGCTCTCATCTTGGTAAGCTTCCCCAATTTCATCTTCAGATTCCTTTAAAAAATCATAGAAAAAAACAATTCAAAAGTCATTCCAATGGGAAATTAACCCTTCAATATTCCAGGGAAATTTATCCCAGAATTTATTGTAATTTCTCATCCCAAATCTACAACCCTTCATAGAGTAGCATGGAAAAAATCATAGGAAAATACACATGTTGAATTTTATTAATATTTTTCTCACAAGAAGCTCTCTTCCCTCCTTATTAAATCCACCTACATTTACATAGGCAAGTCAATCTAATAATTACACAAGTAAGAGAGCAACCTTGGTTTGGTAATATGTCATGCTTGAAAAATCCTATCATCCCATATTTGAACATTATTTATGTTCAATGTTGAAAGACGTATGAAAAAAAGTATGGAGCGGAAATGAGAGTTAAAATCCATCATAATAGGATTATATTGAGAGGAAAAGAGAATTAGGCTAGGGAATTAGATAATAATTTATGGAGGAGAGGGAGATCCCTTGATCAATATTTGACCATAATGATGACATACATTGGCAATCCCTTAGCATTCAACATACTCCCAAGAATCACAGACCGTAAAAACTATGGAGCTATATGAATGAATAAATGAATGAATGAGATGAATGGACGTCATATTTTTACATTTCCAAAAAATGTCGTAAGAACCAAGCTAAAAAAAACTCTGTTCTACTCTGTTGTACGATGGTAATAGAAATATGATCGGATTTTCTCTGTGCGTTTGTGTAAGAAAGGAAATGACATTTTCTTAAAGGAAGATTTGATAAATGATAAAATACCTGACCTATGATCTCCCATGGGCGTGTGTACATTTCATACATTGCATTTTCAAAGTGGAGAGGAAGGGTGGAGTGGATTTCCATTGTATCTCTCTCTCTCTCTCTCTCTATATTTACTAAATACGTACACGTATTATAGTACCTCCTCAATTTAACAATCCAATATAGTGGGAAAATAATACAAATTTCTTAATACTAAGATTTAAACATTTTCTTTTTCACGTGATGATGCTTCTGCTGCTGATGATGAAAATATGTACCAAGAACAATTTTTTTTCATAGCCCTTTATCTTAGTAAATCCTATCCCATCCAACATCAACTGATAATAAGGCAAATCGCGAAACTAAGGGTGTGCTCACATAGAATCCGTCCGTAAAATATTTCTTCCGTAAAACGGAAGAAACCTATCGCGTAATGCTTATCCCTTTCAATGGTAACAAACGGTTTCTATGTGAGTGGTTTCTTCCGTACCGTAAAAAAAACTTAGGTTTACGGACGGAAAAGGTTCTATGTGAGCACACCCTAATCATCTTCTTAAATACACTTCCAAATATACATACTATAATATACAAATAAAAAATCCCATTGAGCATTGCGCATCAAGTTGAAAAAAAAATCATGTCCACTTATTATTACTCTATCGAAACTGCACGAAACTGCCAAGAGGATTTTATCACTCACTCTATATCTACATTATGTACATACCATGAAAACAAATACAAAGTTTCCTCTCAATCACCTATACATGTTAAATGGACAATTAAATGTAACTTTTCCCCTATTGTTTCCTACACATTATCTTTTAAATACCTATTTACATAGACTAATGTTCATTTCCATAGAGATGATATTTCATAGAGGAAGTAACAAATAAGTTTTTTTTTCAACATGAAAGCTTTTAAGCCCTTCAATACCTCAGCTCATGTTATAAAGCTCAATCAATCATGATCATGAAAAGGGAAAAGTTAGTTGTGAAAAGGCCGGTAGTAATAATTTATTGGGATGTGTGTGTGTGTGTGTGTGTGTGTGGATGGAAGGAGGAAAAATTGACTTTAGCACATCTGAGAAAAAGTAGGGAGAAAAAAATCTGGACTTTTTTCCAAAGTGTGATAATTCACAGTAAAGAGTACACAGTTAAAAGGGGAAAAGATTGCAAAATTTTTTTGATATGCAATTTTTGGGGAAAAAATCCATTAAAAAATTATTATGTAAATGAGAATTTTTTTTTCTATAGAAAATAACATGGGATATTTCCTGGATTGGAAGTGATTTGATTTTGGGGATAACTCAGAGTTGGAAGAGAGAGAGAGAGAGAGGGAAAATCCTATGGCGTGTTTGTTTCCCTAGGAAAATTCAGAGGAGAGAATAATTGATGGAAAAGTTGTATAACTTCTATTCTCATTACGTGTATAGAAAATTGAATAATTTTAATTATTACTACAGTGTATAGTTTACATATATTTCAATAAGTTTGAACATGTACAGTTATTAGAGAATTGAGAGAGAGAGAGAGAGAACAACAAATGGAATAGAAAATTCGAAATCGTCCTATCATCCCGTTCATCAATGAGTACATGATTTAGTTATAGAAATTGTGAAAAGAAGTAGTAGTTGTTATAATTTATTTGTTGTACAATGAAATCCCTAACCTACCTATACCCCCATATAATTCCTATAGAACTACCCCTAGCCCTCTTACCCTTCCACTCGCTCCCAACCAGATCAAATTATATTGAATGAAACGTGGATAGAAAATCATTTAGAAATCTCGTACATGAGGAAGTGACACCTTCCACTAATTTTTTTTTTCTTTTCCAAAATTTTACATGTGTGCAAAATATTCGCACTAAAAATTGCAAAAAAAGGTTTTTTCCTCTCTCACATAAAATTTTTAATGGGTTCAACTACGGTGAGATTACAAATTTATTACATAACTTCCCCTAATTTTTTTTTTGCTACCATTTTTATTGTCTTGTGTGTAAATTTGATGTTGGAGACTGAGATTTTGTAAATCATAAATAATAATAATAATATTGTCAAAAATTTGGAAATTGTCATGGGAAAATAATGGAAGGAGATTTTGGAGTGTGACAAAATATTCGTCATGGTTAGTTATATATACACTTATAAATACTGTGTGGGACTTTTGAGCGCGAGGATTTTTTCTACACCAGGCATATATGATGATGAAAGGGAGATTTTGAAAATATTCATATGTTTTTAGTACTAGAGTAGACAAAGCCAAGGAAAAACTCACATCACATTACCTCAGAGCAAATAAACATCTATTGACTAATTATTCCCATGGAGTTTTGACACCTTCACCAAAGTGCAAAAAAAACCATTGGTTCATCTTCTATACAATGTACTATTTACTATGGACTGGAAAAAACCATACATATTCATATAGACGTGGAGGACATCATAAAAGAGCTTGACTCCTCCGTGAGTAACATAAAAGTACATTTAAAGGGGGGAAAAGGAATTTATTAGATTTCCTCACTACACACACACACACACACACACAATATAAACCTAATGATAGTGAAAGTATGATGCATTCGGGAGGTAGGGACATCCTGTCAAATCAAATGGATATTTATTCAAATGTTCAAGAGAGAGAGAGAGAGAGAGAGAGAGAGAGAGAGAGAGAGGGGGTAACTCCCTTTTAGCATCCCACGTGTCTCCATCAGGTTAAAAGTAATCATCCGCTTGTTTTTTACTCCTTCAAATCATTCAGTACATGGATCTGACACGAAAAGTCATTATGAGCACGAACTTTTCTATTACATGAATAGAAGTACTTTGTAGATATTTCCTCACATTTTCCCAGTTTATAGTTCAAGGAAAGGTAAATATACAATGAGTGATTCTCCTAATGCATAAATAAGCCTTCATTCACACGTAATAGTAAAACTAGTGATAAAGTTCCTTTATAGGGATTTATTTACCCAGTAAAGTATCCACACCAAAATAAAATAGCCCTTACTAAATAATACTAATTAAATGGTTGCTGGTGCTAAAATTTTTCTCACTTTGAAATTTCTATGGGATTTCTTCTAATAATTATATATGTATAGACGTGTGTGTAGGAAAGTTTGAAAAATTTATTTTCTACAAATTGAATGTGAGTAGTGATAAAAAAAAAGGTGTCTGCATTAGCCTTGGCTTAGATTTCTGTTAGAGCTCTGTACATTTCCGATGTGTCAAGCAGGAGCTTTTTCAACATAATGCCTGCTGCAGTTGACAAAACAAAAGGCAAATTGCTTTGGTGTAGACACATAATAATAATAATAATAATGTACATACGTACATATGCATGTTATCATGTTTGGCATTGGTGAGCAAATGCTCAGCATGCTTAACATAGAATGGAAGACTAGTAATAATGGGAAAACTTACATAAGTGAAACTCTCTGAGAATTCCGTCCTCACTCACTGACTTTGTTGTTCTGACATGGTCTCCGCTTTCTAATCCCACATATATTGTGATTATATATACATTTATATGGCCGACTCCTATACAAGTGTACATTCTATATCTGAAAAAACCTTCAGATCCACATTTTGAAATCGTCCCCTTAGTAAAATACTAAATGTATCATTTGACCCAATCCTTTCAAAAATACATGTATTTGTGTGGCATTGAGAAAAAAACTTACTCTTCCTTTATTTTTCACACTTTTGTCCCTTCTTCTTGTTAAACTATTGACACCCAAATAATTATTATTGATATTGATGAAGATTTCCATGTGGTTTCTTATATGTATAGCCCTATGTAATTGTATGTATAAATACTCGAGCAAGAGCTGCATTACAGTAGCTGGGTCATTTAATGTAAAATTATTGTAGGTAAGTGGATAAAAATGTAGGTAGTATAATTACACACATGTACATACTAAAAGTGTACGTAAAAATAAAGGTAAATCACGAAATGGAGAGTTAATTTAAAATGCTAGGGGCCTCCTGCTCACTGGACTTGGACTGACTCTTGGAATTACTTGTGCGTGTCTAACTCCCATGTGCTCATTATTAATGAATGACAATGTATTTACACATTTTTCACCCCTATTAACTCCTAAGGGTTAATCATTATCAAATATGGTTAAAAAAATTTTTTTTTGGCATGCAAACTTTTTTATACTACCCTCGGCCATCAACCGTGTATAGGACGACCCAGAGGGAACTTATACATAGTAATAGTAGTAGCTACTATAAAAAAAAACAACTTAATTTTTCTTAACACTTTAATCAACTTTACATGGTAGGGGAAGCCAGAGGAGTAATAAGAGTCTCATATTAGTGGGTGAAAAAAAAGTAATCTTACACAATGTCATGGTATTGTGTAAACTTTGTAGAGGGAGGGAGAGAGACTCACTTACTATAGGGGAGTCATGTGGTGCAAAACTAATAGGTTGACATTAATTGGAGAATTATTTAAAATTACTAATTAATTTCACAGAGAAAATTCATGGACGTCTCTTTATAGGATAATGGAGAGAGAGAGAGAGACCTGAGGAGAGCACAAATTGCTCTAGCATATCTAAATTTCTGTGCTCTGCTCACAATAGCGTTTAGCCCTGTGTCTATACGTACCATACTCTAACCCAACCATGTGTATATTATTCAAATGGTAACATTGTGATATGAACGGATTAAAAATTCCTAAGGATTTTAGCAAACTAAAATATTCCGACGTTGTAATCACAAAATGTACACATACATTCATTTGTAAAAGGAGGGACCTTGAAATGAGAAAAATTCTCAAAGTTTTATACACAAGTTTTTAGAAAAAAAATGAGTTTTTCCTCAAAAGCTCTTTCAATTCACAATGCTATCAATCTCAGGAGCTAAAAACAATGAAATTATAATTTTGACGAGTTTTTTCTTTACTAAAAAAATATTACTAAAAAGTACATGAAATGAGGAGAGGAATGGAGTGGGAAAATGTGTATGTGAATTTACATTAGTGTCTGCATATTGCACATTATAAAAGGATTGCACGTATATCATTAGGATATTTTTCCCATCCCACAACTCACCATACCATATACACATACGACAGGTGAGATAGATACATGACACTATAGAGAAGTACAAGAACAACAAAACAAAAGGGATTTGCCAAGTTCAGTGTCTTCTCTCTCTCTCTTCTATCTCACTCTCAAGTAAGAGTGCACCATATTTTTTTTTAAAAGGTATAAAGTGATGTGTCTTTCAGCAGAGAAATCAACCTGATAATTGATAAGTTTCTACTCTTTTCTTCTCTTTACTTTCATTGTCAGAGCTCTCTGTATTGTTATTGTTCATTTAATACTATAGGATAGATGATGGATTCCGTGCAGGAGCATAATTATTATGAAACTCCGCAAAGATCTTGAGGACAAACATATTATCTTTTCTCATATCCACATTAAATTTCCATCCCTCTCAAATGGAGAGACTACACATATAATTTGTCATACTAGACGCTTTTATACATGCTTTTTCTCCCCCATCAAATCCTAAGGATCCTATCGTCTGAATAGTATTGTAGGTCTCAATTCCATTACTATAGCTGAGTGAGAACGTAATAATGTTTTGATACAATTATTATTATTGATATTGAGAAAGTGTGAGTAAAGTTGTCATCTCAGTCATCAGAGTGTACTATGCCATTGTAGGATTTCATTTCCCTCTTTTGCTCTCGATGAGAAACAATTATTGGTATGAAAATAAGCCTTTGCTCAATTAATTACTCATGCCTGCTTATTACTATTCTTTGATGACATTTTCTCAACTCACTTTTGAAATAATATGCTCTCCTCTCTGGCCTCACAAAAGAGACAGAATGAGAATGAGAATGAGAATTATTAGTGAGATGAGAATACCAATTCAAAGTGTATTCTACTACAGAGCACTCAATACTCATAAGAAATGTCATATATGGAAAGATAGAGGTGACAGTAAATGTGCTCATCCTTTGTCAAGCCATATAGTTGTATGAGGATCAGTAGTGTGCTCTGTATACAATGTGTGTGAGTATAGCTCATATAAAAATTATAGAAAAATCCACATAAATATGCATTTTGAATGTTGACCATTATTGGCACATAAATGAATAAATCTACATGTAGTTTAAAAGATGCACATTACGTAGTGACATTTCAAAGCCTATAGCAGGACCCTACGTGTAAATATCCTTGGGATGGAGGTAAAATTGACATTTTGAGGATTTTTGAGGAGAGAAAAATAAGGGGGAGGGAATTTCGGGGGGAATTAAGTCGGGGGATGTAAAAAATGTGATTGACAAACCTGTGGTAATTCTTGATAGTGGATCCCTCGAGAAGAGTCTGGCTCGGCAATCCACATTCGGAGGGATTGTTTCACTAAATGAGGATTTCTTTTCAATTGGAGTCGGAGGTCCTTGCCGAAAGCATTAAATGAGACTAACCGCTTCTCATCTAATGATCTCTTGGTCAATGAACGAATTGACACCACTTCATACTCTGGCACTGTGGAACGTAAAAAACAAGTACACAATACAAAAAATTAGATATAAGTAAGTGGAAATTTGACATTCAATCCCATTCCCAATCACCTTTGAGCTTTTAATCATCATCCAACATGGCATGTCGTCGGCAAAAGTGCAAAAGGAGCTATAATTTTGTTTTTCCCATAACTCTAGGAAAATTATAGCCCCTTTTGCACTTTAGCCCACCATATATTTCATTATAATTTACTCCCCATTCATATTCATAGCTTGTAGTAGTAGTGACTTATTATTTCATCATTGAAGTTTATTTGACGGTAAGTTAGTCAAATGGAAAGACATCATTGCTTTTTGTACAAATACAGATGAAAATATTAATTAATTATCCCACTCATATATGAGGACTACCCTGACCCATTCCTGTCCTAGGAGCATTTCTTATGAGAGTAATTATATAAGCACTGCTAGTTAACATTAAAATGTCTCATACTAGAAAAAGTTTTTGACAAATAAATTTCTTGTGTTCTTAAAAAGTAAGAGAGAAAAAAAAATATTCAGAAATTTTTTTATCTCCAAAATGTTTCCCTTACTCTGTATTTTCTTATATAGGAGGGAGAGGGAGGAAAAATGTCGTAATTTATTGTCTCGTTGACTGTGTACATTTTGTCAAGGTAGAATTTCTAAGGTTACTTTCATTTCATTACGTTCCATGGAAATGACACGTGTATGGAGAGAGAGAGAGAGAGAGAGAGAGAGAGAGAGAAGACAGAATGTACAGGGGAGGCGTCAGAGAGTCTCTTTTTTTCCTCACAACAATAACAACAAGAGAGGGAACAACGTAGGATGGTCATGTGAGATGAAAAGTTGTCAAAACGAGTTTCTTCCTTTTGTCATGCTAATCTTTGCAATGCAAATTAACTGGAAATATCCGGAATTCTTCCATTTAACCACCGTTGCAGATAATTTTGCCTGCATACTTTTTCTTATATGGAAAAAGTCCTCCTCTCCCTCCACTACTCAAGAGGTTATGGAACTACACACACACACACATACACACACACACACACACACACACACACACACACCAAACAAGGACAACGTCATCAATCCCCACACAATTCCAACTACTTCTCCATACGGATAATAAATCCAACCATAAATTATCATTTCCAGTCTGTCTCTATATACGAGGAAATGAAAGAGCTATAGGAAAAGTCATTGAATTTTCTAACTGTTTCAAGGTAGGATTTTTACTTGTATTTTCTTACTTATTATACTTCCAATGTTAAAGGACTGGAGGCTAATAAATATCCCTTACTTTTTTCATAGTAGATATAGTTCCATTATCTAAATGGTGATGGGGAAATGGAAGAAGGTAATTTGTAAAATCCACAAATTCTCAATTATTATGTAAATGCTAAAAGAGAGTTTATGGGAAGATTATAGAATAATCAATAATATAAGCAAGTTAAACTGACAGGGATATTTGCAGTTAACATTATATAAATAAATCAAGGGAGTAATGAGAGGCTAGGAGGGTAAATAAACCTTGGTTTTGATGGAATGGCGTAAAAATTAGATTTAATTAGCAAGGAAATTTGAAATTTCATAATTACCATACATCCTCCTTTAGTATCTTAACATTTATACGTACGAGAGTGTGTATGTACATAGCTGGATTTCTTATCTATGACATTTGCATTTACTGTATAGGTAGCCATGAGCCCTGAGTATAGCGCTCCAGGGAACTATGGATTTTAGTACGTGCCTGCATTTGAGTGCACACCTGCTCTAAAACAATCAATGTCATAGCGAAAGGATATCCAATGATGTAACAATGGATAACTACACCCAAGTTAATACAACTCTGATATTTGTCTTATGCATGTATTGCATTTTTGTACGCAATTTTTCCTTCTTCACTTTGTCTATACTCATACTGTAGCCCTAACTCATGGACGTTCTTTCCATTATTGCTCAGCTCCAAGTGTCACAGTACAAATATTGACATCCAAGAAAATTTAAGGGGCATTTTTTGAAAATACTTAAAATCACATTTAAAAAATCATCACACCTCTAAAAATTGCACAATAATTCTCCAATTTAATGTACAACTGTGTAACGAATAAGGGTAGGAAAAATAAAGTTGGTCAATTTTTAAATCTTAAAGGCCCTAGTTTGTATTTTGGTCCTGTAATAAAATAATAATAAGCTTCTTAAAAAAAGTCGAGCACCTTTAAAAATGGAAAGTATACAATTTGGTATAGGTTAAGATTAAAGTAGGGATTAAATACTATTAAAAAGTGGGAGAGCTCTATCTTTAGGAATGTGCTAATTTAAAGGCTATACTGGAAATAAGAGTATAATTGAGTAAGTCTATGTATGGAAAAACAATTACAAAGTAATGCGTATACAAAGTATTTTGAGGAAATCCCTTTTTAGTGGTAGGAAAAATGTCGTAGGAGTGATGATGTACTAAGTATGGCTTTGCGGACTCAAAGTATGTCTCAATATTAAATGCTATTTCCTTTCCGGCATTTATTAAATTTGTTTACATCGTGTATCCTCAAGGTGAGAAAGTAAAAGTTTTCTGTTTGGGTCAGTTTTGTTTGTGAAGCCCTTTATAGAGAGAGAGAGAGAGAGAGAGAGAGAGAGAAGAGAGACAAGGCGTGTGAGTCTGTCCGTATGAGAGTAAAGGGTTGAGACATGATATCACTCTTGCTTTTTCCCCTTCTTCAAGCATCCGTTTTCTATATACAGTCACTATCTACTACTTACTTGAAAACTATGGGGATATTCCTTGAGGAGAGAGAGAGAGAGAGAGAGAGAGAAACGAAAGTGAGTTGTATGGATGATTTAGATGTACATAAGACTTACTCATTGAAAAGATGCTTATACGCCATGTACATGGAACATTTCTAATGTGTACCTTCCTAACAACTTGCTTTTCACATTTCCAATTACTATGATGACTTATATAGTTTAACGACACCACTATGCATTGTCAATCCTCAATGTATCATTGTATTGTACACTTTTAGAAGGATGGGAGGATATACTATAGGATCTTACGAGGATTTTATAAATACATACTATTTTCCTTCCACAGTAGTAAATGACATACATGTTCTCACATAAGGTAAAATTTCATATATTGGGGTAGGAAGGAAAATCCATAAGGTTTCTATGCATTTCAATTATAATTATTATGCTAATAAATTTTACCCATATAATTTGTTGAAGGGTCAGTTCTGGAAAACCTTGTCAAAAATCTGTCAAAACTTTCTTCCTGTATAGAAACTTTACTAACTCTTTGCCCCCTTTTGAATTCAAGGTAGTAGCTACTTATCAAAATTAGATTTACTTTTACTCATCATGTAGAAAAAAATCATATGTTTTTATACAGATTTTCTCTCTCTCTCTCTCTCCATCTCTCTCTCTCTCATAAGTTTCTAATAAGTTGTGTTCACATGGGAAGCCCAAGTTCTATGAAATTTGTCAATTGTCACATTATTTTCAGAGGATGACAGACCCATTTCCACCCTTGAATTTAAAATCAAGGTAGGTCATACTAACTATAAATACTATTAATGGTAGAGAGGTGTCAAATTATAAGGTTTGGAGGAACGGATGGAAAAATTCTAGCCTCCCTCAATGATCCAGATTTGAGCTCCTCAACTATAGGTTGGTTTACCAAGGGAAATGACTCTGTCAAAAAATATTTTTCATATAGGAAAAGTATCCACTAAAATTATATCATTATATAAATGTGTATTTTTCCCACACATCCTACTATGTACATAGCACTACCTTCAAAATGTGTGTGTGTGTTCCTTTGAATTTGCAAAAGTGTATGTGCATAAAAAAATAAACGCATTTTTTTTATACAGGGGATTTTTTTAAAGGACAGTCCTTCGGTATAATATCAAAGTCCGTCAAGTGTGACTTTTGTTATTCTTGTAATTTTTTTTACTATGAGTAAAGCCATGTTGGAGAGATTTCTATATATATATATATTCTTATGTATATTACAAGGGGATTTCAACATGAAAATTACCTTGATGATGACTATCAACTTGGAAAATACGTTGAAGTTCCTTCTCATCCATATGAGTGTGAATCTGTAAGAGAGAAGAAAAAAAACATTAGTTATGGCCACGCATTGTTTTTTTTTACATATACTTTTGATCTATTCTCATAAGGAGGTGTGAATATATGGAGAAAATCCGAGGTTTTCGTCATTATCCAGGAATTACATGATTTATCACATGGAAAAAAATAAGTATAAAATAGCAAATCATTTACATATTTTTCTGAAAAATACTTACTTGCTGGGAGGGAATAGCAGCTACGGTATTTATTATTCCAGCTAAGGAGATCCATATTAAAATAGACGCAGAACACATCTTAAAAGGAAAGAAGTCTAAAATATCGGCCATTATATGGCCACTGCTAGTAGGCCAAAACTCTGTTACCTGTAAATAGAAAAAAAACAGAATTTTTATTATTATTAATTCTCAGCATTTTCTTATACAAATATTCCCTCACCACATCCAAGTCCTACTCAGACGGATTGACTTGAAAAGTAAGAGCTTTTTTTTTACTCCCATTGTTACCCCTCCAATGTCTATGTGATAATGTAGGAATGATGGGGGACCATTTTTTTTACGCAATATCATATCCTTATTTCTTTACTATATCAAAGTTAAGTCTTTCGTAGTAAAAAAAAATTATTATTATAATAGAAATAAAAAGTGCTTTTAATTACTACACACTTCCCTCCATATCCTTCTTTCTCTAATCCAAATGATCAATAATCCATGTAATATTTTTTTTTCTCACACAATCCATCTGTATAAATACATAGTCTTATGTCTTTGATATAGCCCAGTTAAGATGGTCTATAAAGATTTGAAGTTGATAGGACAAGGATTTAGCTATAACTTCTCTGTCTGTCTCTTACACAGACACCAGGAAGACAAATCACGGAAGTTTGTGTGGGTCTCTTCCATTGAAACAAGTTTCAACTATTAATCAAGTTTTATGCGTGAGAAAGTATTAATGGTGTAATGGTTGAAAATGTGATAATTTTTTTACTTGTGAAAAAACGCACTCAAGGGAAATCCAATGACTGGAACAGAGCGCACATACCTTCATTTCTGCATTATTAGTACACAAAAGACAGCCCTTTACTTAACCATGTAAGAATTCCATTAGGAATATAATTATCCCAAGATATTCTTTCTCACATTGTGCAAATTATTAAGCCATACTCTTGTAACTTTTCCTATTTCTTCTATAAAGAATGACAAGTTTCCAAATATCTGTTATTGTAATTCCACACAATGTTAGTTAGATTTGGAGTGTGAATTTAATATTTTTATTTGATTATGTTAGATGAGAAGAATGAAGAATTTTCCACAATTTTTACATACGCACACCAAACGTTACAGAGAGGGAAAAATGTTTTACGGGGGAGATGAGGAAAATTATAAATGTGCTAAAAAAATCAAGGACCGATCATTAATATTGCCTTTTTTTATGTCATTTGAATGCTAATAAAAAAAACGCTTGACGTTGTAAAGGGACAATCGTTTTTGAAAAATACTTTTGAATTTTCTCTATTGTAACACATTGCTAATGATGATTGAGGAGGGATATTACCATGTAAAAATAAACTTGTGTCTGGAAGGGAAGAGAAAAATAGTGATAAGAAAAGGTAGTGAGATTTCCAAGGACGTAGACAAGATTTTAAAGGGTAATTTCCAGGTTTTTTTAAGTGCCTTTATATTTTTTCTCATCTGTTTCCCTTACAATGTTGTTCTCCATAAGAAAATACCTTTTGTTTAGGGTAGGGGTGTGTGTAATAACATAGAAAAGTATAGGAATCTTATGGACAATGCTTTTATCCTCGAATTCTCATTCAAAGCTATTTCCTCCTCCGTCAACGCTCTTTTTTCACAAGCTTCTTTTTCAATTTTATTTTCTACCCAAAACGATTTTTTCCATCAATTACTTCTCCAGTAACAATTTTATACTATTGACGCTTCCAGAGCTCTAGGAATCTTCAAATGATGAGTAAGGGTGAATACAAGCTTGTTTGTAAAATTACAACAAACAAAGTGAGAAAATCCATTTTTTTTATATTCAAGGGAATTTTCTTACAATAAAAAAAATTCTTAGAGGGGATTTCTCATTCATTCATTTGAAAAATTCATCCTGAGTCAAAAGTAGAATTGAATTTTTATGAGGTAACTTGTAAGACTTGGACAGAAAAAAAGGGAGATGATGTTTTCCCTAATGTAAATTTGATTTGAGGCTTCTTCACTAATTGGTTTCCCAGCAGAAATTGGAAAGGGAATTGTCTATGGTGAGGGATTTCAAAGGGAATTTTTGCTTGTCTGGGATTTTGCCAATTGCGCCAGTTCCTCCTCGTACTTGAATTAAATGCAGAGGAGTAAAGTGCTACATTTATCTATATATTGTATGTATATAGCATAGTAAGGTATAGGAGAAACAACTGTAGTTTTGCTAAGAGTTCAAAGGAGATAAACCTCCTTTTGCCGCTAGACCTTTTTTCAGGCCTCCTTTTCCTTTCTGATGGAAAATGAAATGGTTTCATTGAGAAACGGAGAGAGAGAGAGAGAGAGAGAGAGAATTTTTTTTACTATATAGGAAAAACCAAGCAAAAATGATTTGGATCTAGAAAATTGCATAGAGTTTTAAAAGCATGTTAGAAGTGCATCTGTTTGGAAGTTCTAGCCCACTTGTGTGTTTTTACTTCTGCTTCTTCTTCTTCTTCGTCAATTGGAAGTTGACAAGGGAAAAAAAATTACGTTAACTTTTCTTCTGTCTCAAATGGTTGAGTTGCATATATTGTAGGATAGGAAGGAGTCATAAGTGGTGGTAAAAGAATTGCCCATCTGTCCTCTACTCTCTTGAGCACTTGATAACAAGATTTAAACCAAGCGTGACATATACATTGAAATATCCGAACGTAATACAAACTACACATTAACTCTTGCTTTTTCTATTCCATCATACATACATATCGTGGGCTAAAGTGCAAAAGACGCTATAATTTTGTTTTTCCCATAACGTTACAAAAATTATAGCCCCTTTTGCACTTTAGCCGACAATGTGATGAGCATAATGTTTTTTCTCACACATCTCAAACCCTTAGAAGACTTTACTCTGCGTATAGAGGCACATGGTAAATGACATAGGATTTGCAGGTGAGGATGAGGAGATAGTTCTGTGTATGCTAAAATATTGTTGTTCTGAGGGGGCAGAAATCCTATGGTCCGAGTATAATATAAGAGAGTGTAAAAAGTCATGTTCAGACCTTTTCTTTTTGAATAATAGGAAAAGTATAGGAGGGAAGAAAAAAAATATTTTCTTAATTACATGCATAGGAAATTCATGGAGGAAAATAAACCAATAGAACAAGTTGTGTCTCTTTATACAAATTTTCCTTACATGCTCTCTCTCTCTCTCTTTATATTTCTATAGAACTAAAGGAGCAAGCACCTCCTTGCATATTTTTTTCTCTTCCTCCAGATTTCTTTCCCTATCAAAATCCACGTGGTTTTTTCTCCCTTTGCAATAATAATAATAATTCCTTGTAAGAATGCATTTAAAAAAAATGTTATACAAAAAATTATCATGCTAAAAACGTAATATTCACATTTCCTTCCTTTGTATTACTGTGCTACGTTAAAAAATGGGGCTCGCATTTATGATGGAGAGCCCATGGAAATTATGAATGAATTAATTTTTAAGCGTAATTCCTAAGTATTTGGAAACAATTTCCTACTTCCCTGACATGTGTGTAAAAAATACCTGCATATTTACCAACCATGTGCGAAAATGTATAAAGATTTTTTCCTCTCTACAATGCTTTTATTTCCTTCATCACTTCCCTCAGAGTCAAATGCTTTTCAAGAGTAGCTGAAAGGCTTGGAAGAAAAATAAAGGAAACCTAACATTTTGTCACGTAAGATTTTTGCCCTGGAGAAGCTCAGAAAATTTGCATTTTACTTCCAATGTTTTTTCCCTAGCTTTGTTACTTTTGCGTGTTTTGACTCATATATTTCTCCCCATCCTATTTTATACATAGTAGAGCTACATATAGCTATATATTTAACTGTAGGCTTTAAAATCTGTCTCATGCTTCAACTTTACAGTATGTACATGTAATGTTTGGAGAGGAAGCATTGCTTTGGGTGTTAGCAAAATGATATGGCATGGTTTGTTTTTTTTTTTTTGAGACTCTTGTGTGTAGGCAGAGAGCTGAAAATTTTTAACCAAGCTATAAGTCCGCATCGAATTTATCTTCTCGCACATTCTGCTATATCGTTATGAGAGGAGAATTTCAAGTCAAAATGGAAAGTAGTAAGGAGCTGTAGTGAACTGAGGCATAGGAGAAGTGAGCAAGTAAATTTGGATACGCTTGGCTGACAATTTGACTAAAAGTTTTCTTCTTTCCTTCCCCCCTTATAATCCCAACTACAATATATACACTAGAATAATAGTAACAATGTTCTCCTCTCCTATATAATTACATATTTACTCAAATAGTCTAGCCTCAAAATGGTTTAGTCTATTAAGGAAAGAGATCTTGTCTCTCTCTCTCTCTCCGTATACTTTTCTTTGTATATACAAAAGTACTTGGGCCCACTCAGCATCACAGTATTATTTTTTCAATACACAAAAAAAACGAACCATTTCAAATGTTTATAGGTTCTTTTTTTTTATTTTGGAAAAATAATGTAGATATATAGGGGGGAAAAATTGGAATCATTTATAGATAAGAAGAGTATACGAAAGAGCACTCATTTTCCCTTTCCTATATTTCTAATATGAGGAATTTCATTATAACCAGTCATCCAATTACACTTGTACCTTAAAATCTCGAGCTTAAAATCCACAGCCATTTGAACATGTCCAATTCCCTTTGGTGTGGATAGATAGAGAATATTATATAGAAAAACATAGGATTTTAATGGGAAATAAAAAAAATTACTTATTTAATTGGACATTCCAACTTTTCCCATATTTTCAAGTCAAATGAGCTACTCAAACGAGAAAAAAGGAGTCAAAATCCTATTCAATAGCATTGTGTATTGCGTGTATCTATAGGTAATTTATCATGTCTGTATGGTGTAAAGGGAATTTACCATTCAAAAATTGACCTACACGCAAATCAACCTACTGTACCACAATTTTGACAAAAAATTAATGTAAATATGGGAAAAATTAAAAAATCCTTTTCAAATCATCCCAAATGACAAAATGAGAGAGGGTGAGAGAGAAAAGTCGGGGAGAAAATTGTCTTCCTTTGGGGAGACAAATTTCCCAATTGAACTTTAATTTGAGGTGTAAAAATCTAATTATGCCATTAAAAAAATTGTGGAAAAGTTAGCCATACCATTTAGGGATATAACTTGTAAACTAATGAGGTTGAAAAAAATGGATTTTTAAAAAAAAACGTGTGAGTAATATTATCCGGAAACATGATGATATTTAATATGGAATAGAAATTTCTGTACATTTCCCTACGTACTTTGTTAGCGGTAAAGAGGAAAAGTGGCAGAGCCTTTTTAGTAGACTTTTTCAATGTAAAGGGCTGAGTTTTTAAAAGGAAGTAGGAAAAATATCAGAACTTGGCCAAATAAATGGCACTGGGTGAAAAGAGTCACATATAATTTTACATAGAAAAAAATTTTTTTTACAAAATTATGAATAATTTTTCTTCATGAGAAAATTTAAGGGTGTAGGTAAACAAAATTTACAATGCATTACATATTTGCTCAATTTTCCAACTCACGTCTTTTCCACTGTGTTCAATTCAATTGGAAAAAGAGACCACCTCACGGAAAAAGCTTTTCCCTTTATTTTTTTTTAGTACAATGTTATTGTAAGGCATTGTATTATATTGGTCATCACTATATGACCATAAACATGATCATTATAAAGGGGCAAAGTTCCATGTAATTGTTATACGTAGGAAAGGAGAGTCAAGGTGGAATGCGTGTAAGAGAGTCGAGTAAAATAATATATAGAGAAATTAACAGATTGTGAGGGAAGATAGAAAAATTTGAAGGAGTCAAAATATTTACAGGTCTCGCTATATCTCTTATTAAACTCCAAACTATCCTTTTCATTGGAACAAAATCACATTTTCTTCCCTTCCGAAGCACACTCCCCTGCTAAATCATTACACACAAAATGAATGGAATCATCTCCAGCCAAAAACCTTCCCCACTGTAAAATCACTCTAAATATTTTCTATGAAAAAAAATTCTTTTGCAATTTATGAGCAATAACATTTTTTCCCTCTCCATAAGAGCCATTATGAAAAAAAATATTAGATCGTAAATAGGACAAGTGTATAATTTATAAGGGAAAAAACCCTCTTTCATAAAATTACCAATCTCCATTTCTCTTCATGCTATTTTTACCTTCCACAAAACACATGAGAAAAACAACATTATCCAAGGGGGAAAAGTCCTATAAATAAATGGAAAAAACTTGACGTAACTCTTTTCTAAAGTATTGAAGCGAGTCAAATGAACTTTAAATCCACATTATTTGATGATCTACACGCAAGAAATATTTCAAATATTTAGAGAGAAAAAAAATTAATGGATTTTTTTATCTTCTCATATCAACGTACCTTGAGCTTGCAATCTGTGTAAAACGTAATCAAGTGATAAAAAACGAGGATTTCTTTACAAATGATAAATTTAGCAATTTTTATTATTTTCCTCCTATGGATTTTAACCATATGCAATAACACACGGAATTAATTCTACATATAAGAAAATCATTCAAATCTCCGTCATTTTTAACGAGCCATTTGATCTCTCTTGTCATAATAATGATCTCTTAAGAAATCCCTACCTAAGAAATATTACTATTATATTTTCCACTAAAAAAATTAATTCCTTTATTTCCTACAAAAAAAAGTACACACACACACATGAGGTCCGTACAATTGCTCATAAATTGACATTTCTACAAAAGAGCCCAATAATTGATTCTCATATAATTATTAAAGGTAAAGGGAAAATCTCCTGCTGTCCCTGTACAAGTTGCCTGGGGTTGTTTGTACCATAGAAATTCCCCATATTATTTTTTAGAGGAAGAAAACAATGGATTATTGTTAAAAAGTCTATTTTCATCGATATTTCTTAATCCTTATGAAATTAGAAATTAAATGGACACATAGAAGAAAAGTGCATTTCCTGGGCTAAAGTGCAAAAGACGCTATAATTTGCCTAACGTTATGGGGAAAACAAGATTATAGCGTCTTTTGCACTTTAGCCCAGGATTTGAAAATAAGAGCAGGTGGTCAGAGCCTGTGCTATATTTATTCCCATTAGAAATAACACATGCTGTGAAATACACTGCTCATTTACAAGAAGAAGAAGAAGCCTCTCCCAACAAATTCTGCCCTTACATAATCACACTCCTGCCCAAATGAAGATGAAAGTCATGAAGACCGTGGGAATTTGCATAGCTAATAAGCATAGTAGAGTGCATGTAGGGCTCCGTCTGTTTTTATCTCGTAAATTAAATACAGTAACCATGGGTCAGATGAATGCTCATGCATTTCAAAGCACAAGTAAATAGTGGTAAGTTCTAGCTCATAATTGCATATATACATTTTAACAGCCCAAGCTTGCCATGCTAATAAATAGGTAAGGGATAAAGGTAATTGAAAATCTAATTGAATAGAATATGAATGGGAGAGATATAAGTGAGAGAGAAGGACGGCTCTTGCAATAGAGTTTTTTGCTAAATGGCTCTCTCTGTACACACAAAGCCAGGCTCATTACTTAGAACTAAACTCAATTTCAAAATTAGAATGAAATCGGAGCAGCTACCGCTCCCAAGAATTATTATCCTCACTGCACTCGTAATCTTTTGGGATAAATTAGCATAGTTTGTTACATTCTCACTACTCAACGAACATGAATAATTTTTCTTGGGACGTCCCACACACTTACGATACAGTTTTGTTATGTAAAATTTTGGAAAGGATATTTTTAAATTTAATTTTCCGTGAAGGGACAAAATGTTCATGGATGTTGTTGTAGAGGGTGAGAATGATATTTTGCTAATGTTACATAAGTCACAGAGTGTGGATTTCAAGAGAGGGGGCTCCCTTCATAAAAATCTTCTAATGACAATAAATTACTGGCTTTTAAGACCTCGTAACTCCAAGGTTCTTTCTCCCTGTCATAATTGTCTACTATTGCAGTATCATGTGAGATATTCCACAATGCTATAGAACAAATATCATTTGTATCTTTGTATAGGTGGAGAAATGCACTTTTTTCTATGATGACATTTTATGTTTGGAGGAGGAGGAGCTCTCTAGAAAAAATCCAAGTGAGAAAAGTTTTTTTCATCCTTTTGTAATAATTACATCATCATTAGGAAGATCATTAGCTCATGAGAATCATTCATTTTCCTTATCATTATCAACAACTGTAAAGTCCATTAGGAGGGAAATAATAATTGAGTTTTTAGGATTGAAATTAAATGAGAAAATTGGCAACTTTTTTAGGGATATTTTTTAAATTTGTCTTTTTTGGAGTCCCCGCTAAAATAATGAGATAAAAGTGTAAGATTTTTCTACGATTTTTTTCGATACTAATTTTCTATGGTTTTTTATGTATGTTTTGAAGCGTTGAAGGGGGTGAATTAATTGGGAGAGGATTTTCAATGAGAGCAAATTCAAAATGGAGTTGTCATGGAGAAAGAAGCGTTGAGGGGGAAAGGGTGAGAAATTTTGCTCCATTAAAAAATGATACTTTTTAAGGTTTCGTATATCTTAAATGTGAGCTACCTTTCTAAAATAGTATGTATAGTTTTGACTCTATGCCAATTATTGTTATTATTATTGCGGGTTGTAGTCATTTTTCTTTCTAGCCCTAAGGGTAGAAAAAAATTAAGAAGCATTAATTCGTTTCTCATTTAGTTGGCCCATTGGTTCTGAGTTACATGGATGATTGTGCTATGTCAACTAGATTGATCATAGCCATTGTACTAATTACCTGATGGCTGCTCCTGTAATAATGGACGCTGCTGTATAATATTCTGCAATAATCGTGTCTTATTTAAGAGCTTGCATCAAATGCCCTTGAGTCGTGATCTCTTTAAAAGCAATCTATTATCTTGTACCTGCTGATCGTAGACAATTTTTACACACTATGGCGGTCAAATTATATGAGAACTATAGTTTACGAAATCCTCTCTCTCTCTCTCTCTCTCTCTTGCTAATGTCTTCAATTTCAAGTGATATAATTAACTAATTAATTTTTAATTCTTTTTAAAATGGAGTATGTGGTAAGGAGAGGGGAGAAAAGAGCAAGTCTTGAATGAATGGGAAAAAATGGCATGCTACTTGGAAATGCTTATGTACAATAGTTGGGAAGGGGTTGGACATAAAAAAAATGTCACTCAGGATTACTTCACTTTGTATACAATGAAATCCAATGAGATTGTATAGGTGATATTGGAGTATATTGTTACATATAGTTTTGTAGGGAGAGGTAAGATTTTAGAAGAAAGTACACACACACACACACAAACAGAAACAGAGGAGTGATAAAAGGGCTATTAAATTTTCTATGCACGTGTTATAGCATATAGAAATACAGACACTATATAATCCCTTTGAGATGACTAATAGAGCAACTAATATTAGTATGGCACGGCTGATTAGACTTGAAAGGGAAAGTCAAAGGACATAATGATGGAATGGAGCTTGAGGAGCATTGAAAACCACAACGCTGCTATTTTTTCCCCCAACTTTAGACGTCTCTCGGCTTTTATATGCTCCCTTTATGCATTATTTGCCTATAGCTATGTACATGCTTAGATTTGGGACTTTGTCTAAAGGATGTTTACATTCTCCATGGTTTTGTATAGTGTAGAATGAATTTGTATATAAAATATAGTTTGAGGTGCTTTTAGGTTGAGCATATTGTGAGCAATTAGGAAAATCTTGGTGATGGGATAATTTCATTACCTACCCCAAATATTTTTATGACAAGTTTTTTTCATGTATTTTTGAGGGATGAGAAATTTTTAATGGGGATTAATAAAAGAGTTTTATGTAATCCTTGAAAAGGATTTTTTTATCTATGAATATTTCTATGGGATGAGCATAAAATTGTAATATTTCATCCCCATTGATTCCTTTGGAGCTACTTGGACAATGATCATGTGAGGTTTTGTGTGGGAAAAATTTTATAGGGATAATATAGTCAAAACTTATATGACCCATGGTTATGATTTCTATAAAAGCATGTAACAATAACAATGTAATAAAAGTTGTGGTGAGCTTTAAATTTTTAGGAATCCCTTTCTACTTCCTATTTCCTCGAAATTCACGGCAATCTATGTAGCTATGGGTATAACAAGGATGAAAGGGATTTAAAACCGTTTAGAATTTTGACTAATTGTGAACAATGGGGTGAGGGATGGAGGATTTTAGCGGAAGTTAATAGGAAATTTCATTTTTAGTTTATGGGTGAATATATTTTCAAGGGAAATATTTTCCATGGATCAATGGGGAAATATTTTACAAGGATTTTTAAAGGGAAATATTTTCTATGGATTTTAAAGGGAAATATTTCATGTGGATTTTTAAAGGGAAATATTTTCTATAGATTTTAAAGGGAAATATTTCATGTGGATTTTTAAAGGGAAATATTTTCCACGGATTTTAAAGGGATATTTCGTCAATAAAATTTTTCGGGATATTTTCCCATAAAAATGACATTTTTCTAGGAATTCCCCATAAAAATTTTCTTCACACACTATAAAAAATTACAAATCAAATATTTTCCCATCTTTTTTTTTTACCAATGAGCACTCCCACTCTAGCTTTAACTTTAAACCAGCCCCTAAAACACTACATAAATCCTCGCACGAGCATTTCCCTCCCCAATGAGCATACATAACATTGTCAGAGGACACCGGAAAGTAGAGAAAGTGTTGTACAAATCAATTCAATATAAATTTATTTACCTCACCTCAAGTCAACACGAGATCATTTCTCTTTGGAATCCTTTTATATAATCTTTTTTCTTCTTAAAAAACTCTATATCTTCTTTCCAGGAATGAAGAAAATAATTCACACAATCCAACACCACATGAGCCTCAAGAATTTCCTCCTCCACTATCCCCCCAAAAAAAATATTTTTTTTTCCACCACCAAATTTTCCTTTCCCTCCAAAAATATTTTTCAACCTTCCACAATATTTTCTACACCACTCGGAGCAAATCACTAGTTTTTTTTCTACTAGGAATGAACACTCGGCGTAGGAATAAATATTCACAGAATTTTTTTTATATTTCCAGGAAATCTCCTCTCCTTTCTGAACACTGAACAATGTTTATTTGGAAATTTGAAAAAAAATATTTTTAACAAATTTTTCTCCGTAAAATAATTCCAAACCAATTTAAATGACTTTTAAAAAATTCGCAACGATTATGACGAATCTAGAAAAATCCTTGAATTCTCACAATTTATTCTTTTCTTCCACCAACTTATTGTACTTGCAAATTCTTGTTGGAAAATGTCTACAGAAAACATTGACAAACTTTTTCTTTTTATTTCGGGGGGAAATTTCCAATGAAAAACCAAAGGAGCAAAATATTTTAAAATCTCTTTATATTAGAGGGGAAACGTGTGCAGAGTCAACAGGTAAGACTGCCTGTGCTCTCTGATGTGATCACGACGACCGAGGAAGAGACACTGACTTCATCCACCCTAGCATAACCTCTTTGGATACTCTTACTTACTTCAAACTATACAACACACCTATAGGACGCAGCTATACACACACACACAAGGGAATGGAAATACAAGTAACCACCGCACCAAAGCAAGACCACCAGAACAACAACAACTTGATTCTCTTTTACCTCAATGCTCTTTCCATATACATGCTTTATGCCTTTTACACACACACACACATTTTCCCATCTACCTTAAATGCTCGGCTACCTCTAAGCTCTCCTCCTACCTCTACAATATCCTTATAGTACACTCCACTGCACAAGCCTTACACACTCCACTCACATATTATCATACTTACCTATAGCCAGAAAATACACTTCAGCCCTATGGGTTTGTCTGCAATAAAATTTGTTTCATTCTTTCTCATATATTTCTTACATATATAAATGTAAGAAAAAAAATCCCTTTACACTCCCTATACAATAACATTATTATTATTATTATTATTACATGCTTAGGTATGTGGGTACATAAGGCTATAGGTAGGTACTTGGGCTATATAAATGGACGGATGCATTTTCTGTCTGTCTATATGGTGATAATAGTGTATAACTCAAGCTCTGTAGTAATATAATGGAATTTTTAATTCCTTTAAAAAGCAATATAATTTAATTATAGAAACTTTAGAAAAAATACTTCAGCTATAAAGAATCATGTTCAAAGGTGCCTTCTATTTACATGGGGCGGTGAGCATAGGAGGAATCATTGGAAATAATAAAACATTTAAAAAAATTATTAAAGCCCTCATTAAGATTAAATGTCTACTTTTACTGAATTCTTTTTTTTTTTACACGTACGAGAGTTTATTTAAGATTTGAATCGGAACTGTTTTGGCAAAAACATGAAGAAAAATCATTTGTATTTTTTGTTTGTGTAGAAAAAAGGCATTGGAAATGATTTGTTTCATTTTCGTATTTGTTTACCTTGCCTTTTTTAAAGAGATGCTAAAATGTTATAGATTTCCAAGAAAATCCTGGTTTTTTTAGTAGGGCCTCACCCATATATTGAGAGGAAAAGGTGCTATTTGTATGTTGAGGCCCGAGTACATTTTTTCAAGTGCTTAGTGAGGAAAGGGAAAAACTATAAAGGTTTTAATGTGTTTGGAAGTTGTGATTTTATTATTCTTACTTTAATTTTGAAGAGGGTGTTGGGGATTTCCTCAGATAATTCCAGGGTTTAACTTAAAAAGTAAAAAAAAAAATTTTTTAAACGTGAAGGAGGATTTAAGTGCAAGTTAGGAAATTTCGTAGTTTTATTAAGGTTGTTCCAACTTTGCCACTTTGGATGATGATATCCTTGGGAAACTAAGTGTGAGCCCAAAGTTTTGGGAAGATAGTACCAGTCTCCTGAAGGATATCACTTGTAATGGTTCATACCCAACAAGCTCTCGTCAACATTCATTTACAGATGTTTTGAGAACGACAAAATATTTTTCTAAATTTCGTACACAAAAAACTTGCCTTTTGTTGTCAAGGAAATCCCCTTTAATTTTCTCACTTTTTCTCTTATGCCTTTAACTTATACATTGCTCATGCATTGCATTACATTGCATTTCACAGTGCAAAAATATTTATGCCCGTAAAATATAGGGAAATGTAAAATTTATTGTGTAAAAATTAAATTGAGAAAAAAGAGAATCATTTGAGATCATGTCATTCAAGACCATCTGAGTTTTTCTAGAGCAATGAAAATAGGTAGGACTTTACGAATGCAAGTACTTATTTTTCTTCTGGGCTAAATGAAGTAAATGGTAGTAATGTGGGAGGGGGGAAAAGCCACTAATTAACTCACATAAAAATCACAAGTTGTAATAAATTAACATTAAAATCCTACCACAAACTGACAAAAAGGACAACTTCTCAAACTCTCCTAATTTCTCATTGCTAATTAGATTGCTTCATATAATAATAACAATAATAATAAGAAATGACCGAGTAATTTGATAACTCCAAGTGACTTGTGTCCATTGAACGATATATGGATATCCCATACTAATTAACACTCAAGCTAAAAAGGGAGCTATAATGGTGTCAGAATTGTATCATTCCTCATAGATCATCATTACACTATTAGGGTCATATTTATAGTTGTGTAGAAAAACACTCAAGTCTGTCGTGGATTTCCAATGCAATGGAAAGAGAAAAAAGGCGGGGTGGATGAGAAAACATGAAGCTTCAATGGATTTGATACAATTAATATTTCAGTTGCTCCACACACAAACACATAGGATTTTAGTGTGTAGGTTTCCCATGAACGATATCCTGGGCTATAATTTTGTTTTTCCCATAACGCTACGAAAATTATAGCCCCTTTTGCACTTTAGCCGAAGAAAATTATACGCGTACTTTTATTACATTTGAAATGATTTTTATTGAATTAAGAGATTTTGTAGTATAGTTTTTGGGCGTGTATAGTACAAATGTTGGGATGACAACAATAATGTTACACATTATCCCAACCTTACCACATAGAGTAAGGCTTGGTTGTTAGAGGAATGTGTTTAAGAAAGACACTTGCTCACAAAGTAGTTATTGCTCCTTGTATAATATGACTAACATTTTCCCTTCACACTTGTCTCATTTACTCTTGTTGTATTTTTTGTAATTCTAACCTGCGGGTAATTTCCCATGTGCTTTTTGTACAACCATACAATTTAATTTATATAATAACTGGTCAAATGAGTTCAAATTTTCTTAACTACATGACTCTCTCTCTCTCAGAACTAAGTGAGAAACTCTAAGTGAGAAAACTAGTGCTAAAATTTTTTATATAAATTCCACGTGTAAATTTATCCAGAGAAATCTCCTATTTTTTTATTACATGTAGTAAATGAGAAATTTTTTTAAAATCATAAGAAAATTCCTATAGTAAGAATCTGCTTGTATTGACAAAGGATACTTGGTAAAGGGAAGGATGCTAAAATAGCACGTGTGCTAAAAAATAAGGGAAAAATCCACCTAGAGGAATATGAATGATAAAAGGGAATGGGATTTTTACAATATGTCGACCTTCAACAATAATTGTAAGCAGGCCCCTTTAGTTGTTTAGCTTGTAATGATATTTGGCTTCTACAATAGGAATGTATTAAGTGAGAGGACAGAAAAAATCCTCTGGTCATCTTTTTGCTCTCAATTGTATAAATATAATGAGATGATTAATATTCTTGTAGATATTCTTTTCCGGTTCTTTTCAATTCAATATAGAATATGAATGGAGATTTATTTCCATGTATGGTAATACTAATAATAATTATTATTTATTATATAAAGCTTAAATCCGTTCAAATGCATGGGGATGGGTTAAAATGAGAGTGTCAGTCTTTAGTCTCAAGTCTTTGTTTTATAATTTGTAAGAAAAATAAATATGAAAAAAATCTTTTTCTTTCTAAACATATATGTGTGTCACACCTTGAAAATTATTTTGTAAATTTTATATGTATGTACATATGGGATATGAAAATGTAAGGAATAGAGAGGGAAAAAATAAAACTTGTATAGGGAAAAAAAAATTCAACCTTCAACTTGACAAGTTTTTCTATCAAATCAAAATCAATTGAATTCCAACTCTGGATTTTTCTACAAGGGAAAAAATAGCATTGCTTCTGGCTCCTCACGGACTTTGTCTGTGTGTAGTAAACTAAATATTTTTTCATATGTTACTACTACACCCTTGATTATAAATTCAAATCACATATAGGCAATAATTAATTACTTTTTTCTATATAAATATTTGACTCTGTCCTGAGCTTTTGTTTGTGAGGGAAAATGAACTAAATTCTTTTTTGCTCCTCAAAAAAGCGTGCTCATTGACATATTAGAGGATTCCTTACGAGGAGGGCGCGATGGAGGAAAGGATTTTTAATGAGAGGAAATACGAGCTCATTCCCAATCCTCTCTTTCTCTACATGCTCTTACAAAACAGGGATTTTTTTGTAATAATAAATGATTGTATGCACATCAAAATAATATATCTTGTTTATATTATAACGCTCTTCAAAAATATCGTGGCTCACTTGACACACTAATGACAAAATTTCAAATTTGAACCTCATAATGATAATAATTAAATTATGTACATTTTTTCAAAAGGAGGAAAAGACATTTTGAGAAGAATGTTGCAAGATTTATAAATCCATTTAAAATACTATTAGAGAAGGATTTTCCTCCTTCTTTCAGAGAGAGAGAGAGAAAGAAGGGAAACTTAAAATGAGGACGCTTAGGAGCAGCAGGAGAGATTTATTCATATCTTCCCTATATTGCTCAAAAATCTATTTCATCAATTTCTTGTGACCCCATGATTTTTAAATCATTCTTATTTAATCATATGATGAAATACCATTGGTAATGATAGACTTGTAATATCATAGTACTCAGCTTAGGAAATTATCCCATTGATTTTGGGAAAAATTATTGTCAATTTGTGAAAATTCCCATTATTAGTAAATAGGGAATTGAGCTCTTTTTACGCTTTGTAAGGGGAGGGGGAAACTAAGGAAATATTATTTGAGCTGAATAAGTTGAAAAGGAATAGGGAGAAATCATATGTAATTGTATTGGATAATAATATTTGCACAAGACAAATTCCTTTAAATGAGGGCTGCTTGTAAAATACGAGGGTATAGGAAAAATCAAAAAGTCAATTGCCAAGCCTCTGCCCGTTTCATTTCCATTTGTCTGCCCTGTCAAAGGAAATAATTTTTTTTCCAATTCCATTCCCATTGCATATGGAGCTTTGGAAATTGGGAGCTTTTGTGGAACAGTTGCGTATATAAGAAAATATCACATATATGTTCTATGCCTATATTAACTGTAATGGTAATAATAATTGGTAGGATAAAAAGCTCGTGCTTAATACAGTGAGCTCAAAGCTTAGGTGTGATATACAGAGCTCTCTCAGTTGAATATGAGTATGTTGAAAAGAAAATGAATAATTCGAGCGACTCCACCCCTGTGAGCTAGGATCACATTTGAATTTGTTGATAATTATTTAGGGGAAAAAATGATATACTCCCTCCACATTATTTTGGCACTCCGTCAAAGGAGACTCACAATGTTCTTTCCTTCCTTAATCAATCATAGGAGAGAGAGAGAGAGAGAGAGAGAGAAAAAGCTGATTTTACATGTTACACAAGCCCATTTGTATTCCCTTGAATAATATATACGGTACATGAGTAATATTATATGGAGTATCTACTAATCTAATAATGTAATGTTAATGAAGTGGATTGAAAATCCGGCTTGATAGAATACATACAATTTATAGTGTATACAATTTATATGTGTAATTTATAAGTATTTTTCTGTTTGTTTTTCTGATAAAAAATCCAACGTGATTTAAATGTCTCAATATTTTTATCGTATAAGAAATATACATGGGAGTATAGCTTATTAGGATGGGGAACTCTACACCACCCAGAGGATATTTGAGTAAGAATGATAAAAAACTGGAGGCACTGTGTAACATTTTATAATAGGAATGATAGCTATGTAAGAAATTACATTGGAATTTAAAATTGTGTAAAAAAAATTTTGTAAGGAGAAGAGAGAGAGAGAGAGAGAGAGAGAGAGAGAAATCCAGTGATTTGTTCATATTGTTGTTTTTCAAGGTATATATTTTTGAAGGGTTTGGTGGAATTGGTAGGATTGGTATTTTTTGTAATAGGATGAAAATTCTGTGTATATTGTTAAAGGAAATTGGATTATAAAAATAATAGCAAGAGCCTTGATTGATGGTGAATGAAAGGAAATGATCCAATAGTTATAGAGAGTTTAAGATCCAAAGATCCTAATCGATGTTCAAGCAAATTTATATGGAAATGATTGGTCATAAATATTTGCTATAATGATTGACTGGATTTCCTACATTGCAAAATATCAAGTAGACGACCTAACCCTTGCCTATATGTACAGAAGGCAGGGATACCGCTATCATTTTACTAAGCATTTCAGTCTATGCATGAGCATTGTATAATCAAACCTTTTTTTACCTCACCTCCTCAGTCAATAATCCACGTATTTTATCATATACAACTTCTAATGGCTTGTATACAAATCCATGCTATTTTCCCAACATTTTTTTATTTTACCATCCCCGTCCATAGCAGCTCATGTTTATACAATTCCTACCCCAACAGCCATACTCTATATGAGTACAGCCTCTAACCATAGGCAAATAATACTCGAGCAAAACCAGTGCTAAAATCCACGTTTTAGTACAAGCTCAAATACCTTTTTAATCTCATTTGATTTGATTAGATAAGATTGTCAGATTCATACAACGAATTTAACCAATGATTTCCAATGACGGACAATGTCCTTAAAATCCTAGTACTAAAAAATCATTAAGAAATTCCCTATAAAGTTACATAGCTTTTGCAGTAGGCTCCTTAAACATTGCTTTTCTCATGTAGAAAAAAAACTCCCAACTTGATTTCATGTGCATCTTTTAACATTTTACTCGAGATTATTGGTCAAAGCATAAATACATGAGTTCATGTTTTTCTCTCTCTCTCTCTCTCTCTCTCTCTCCCTCTCCATCGCCCTAATACATTCTTGAGTAAAAATCCCCAGCAGCCCTTTATACCCCTATAGTGCCCATCTATTACGAATCTCTACAAGCATCTGTACACATAAATAGAATCATATGCACACATATGAGAATTTAACAGAGTCTTGTTCCCCTAATGGATTCTTCTTTTACTCTCTGAGTACAATATTGGAACACATGCAAAAATCTCATAGTCAATATATGGTGAAGTAAGTGAGAAGCTTGGAATTACCATTGCTTAAGCTATATACACAGTATACAAGTAATTCCACGACGACAGATGCATTTCCAAGAAATATAATAGTATGTATAAAAAAAATGACAAAAATTATCTCAGTCCCAACTTGTTATATAAGAAAATAGCAAATAGCAAATAATTATGTTCCAATTCTTCACCTCAGAGTAAGTCAATAGTAATGGAATGAGTAAATAAATAAAAAGGATATTAACTCTCAGCGATATTATTACACACTACTCCTCCTATCTTATACTACGCTATAAAGAGAATGAGCAAAAATCTAATGTTGTTTTCAAAGCAACTTTTCATGTAAATGTAAAGCTCTATATCCTATCCCTAAGGTTACTACATACAAAATAACCCTACACTATTAATATAATTAAAAAAAAAAGAAATGAGATATGAAAATCATGGGGAATAAATTCAATCACATTACTATAATTTATTAACCATCCCAACCTCCACAACACCAGTTCTAGATAATATAGTTGAGCTTGCAAAATAGCCTTTCTTCTCCTCTCCTACTTCTACTACACCAACTCTCCATTGATTCATATAGCATAGTGTAAATCCTTTTTTTTATAATTATACATATAAACAAACAAGATTAGCAAAGATGACTACCAACATGATTGCATGGGACATGATCAGTCTATGTCTACATGAGTATATGTTTCAATACTCAAAGGATTGGAGTTACGTGGACGCCAAAACATTTGTTTAAATAAAGCAATAAAAAAAAGACAAGGGACCCGCTCCTTTACGCGAACATGTTTTTTTTCCAAATCATAATAAATGACTCTGTACCGAGTACATAGTAGTAGTCGCATAGAATAATTCTATACTTAAGGTGTGTGCAAATTCATTTAACTCATACGCAAGTTAAAGTAATGACAGCCCAAAAAAGCTTGCATCAATAAAGGGAAGTTAATGTGGTTATTTTTTCTTTGATATTTTTTGGCTAAAGATCCGAGTAAAATTCGTTTCGAATTTTTTTTCTTGTCCGTCCGTGCTTTTCTTACTATTACATTTTTCTTCTGCCCAATAAATGCTTCTTATTTTGTTTTCTAGGATTATCATTATCAGGTCTGACTTTTATAGAGAATCATGTAGGTGAGAAATAGGTGAGATTTTTACATGTGCCCATCCTACATGTTAATTTAGACCTCAAATTATAGTTCCTATGGTTCATGTGGATTATTTATTTATTTTCTCTTATTTTTTTTTTTGGAGCATCTTTTTACTAGCTTGAACAAGAAAAAAACAAGAAGAACATTTTCCAATGGAGGAGAATAATAAGAGGAAAAACCGTAGTATAAAATAGTATGTAAGTTTTTAGTAACTATAATAATTTCAAGAGGGTTGTGGAGGGAGTGCAGTGGGAGCTCGGGCAAAGGATGACTATTTATTTTATCATGGTGTGTGTGTAGAGTGTAAGAGTGTGCCTTTGAATAAATAATTTTTCTTTGGAAATTGAAATGTCATATTCATTTTGCTTCCGGTTCTCTCTCCTCCTCCCTTCTAGTACTACAATATATGTGCTAGTATATATTTTCTAAATGGAGGGGGGGAGGAGGTGAGTCAAGTAGAAATCTATGAGTAGTTTTAGAATCAATGTTAAGAAACGTATTTTGACTCAAATAATGCAATAAAAGCTTAGAGAGAATCTGACTACTGTGTGATAGTTCGTCTATACATGATATTCACATTTTTTCCCCTTCTTCTTCTTCTTGAGAAGCTTTTGTATATATAAAAAGGTGATGCAACCAGCCAAACTTGATTTGAGAGAATGAATTTTCACTTTCCAAAGGGGCTTTAGGCTTGACTCATAAAAGCTCTGTGTGAAAATCTTTTAAACGCAAGAGTCCTGTTTGTTCACTCTACTCTCATAATAATTGTACACATGCTCTTACCGTTAGTCTGTATAACAGTGAAACAAGTTACACGTTACGAGAGAGTCATAACTTGATTGTACATAGGCTCGTCCTCCTCTCACTATATGTTTTTTAAACTTTTCCAATCATCATCATCATAGTAATAATAATAATAATATGTACAGGGGGTATGGATAATATTATCACCTTCTACAACATTGAATTTGAAATTAGAATAAGAATTTTTTTCAGAGGGGATTTTTTATATGGGGAATAAGTGTAGGTAAAAATATCATATATCTTTTTGTATATAAACACATAGAGGGAGAGGATACGACTCGTTTTTACATGGAGGGAAGAACTCCCTTATAGAAAATATATAATTATTATGATGGAGCATAGTTCATTACCGGTGAATCTCTTACACAGGTTTTCCTAGATTTCCTTATTATTCCCTCGGAAGTGCAGTCAGTGCCCTTCCCTTTTAGAGTAGTCTTGATCTTATGGTATGGGTTGATTACGTTTATGTGCATACATAATATACATTCCTATACTTTTGTATGTATATAAAAATGTACTTGTGGATTTTTTATGTGGAAATATTTCTTTAGAAATCCCATTAAGGATTCCATTACCATTGCATTTTTTATTACATAGGATTTTTACATGTGTTTGATAAAGTATTGATTTTGCTTTATTTGGATGAGAGAAAAAATGAGGGGGAAAAGTTTTTTTTAGCGGGGATTGGAAAAAATGGGGGTGCTAAAATTATTTTCTCACCTGGTTGAGAGATTTGATAGGCTCAAATACAGGGTGAAATTTCCTATTGAACTTTTGTTTTTTTTGAAGGATTTGCTTGTGATTGTATTGGAAAAATTGAGAATTTTCCAAAATTGGTTTTTTTTACAAAAAAGAGGGTAATGTTGAATGGGAAAAATTTTGGGAAAATTTTTTTTTGGAAAAATATGTTTACTGTAATTGAAATGAGTTCAAATGTGAAAATTAATATTAATTGTTGGCATCTCTGACGGACATGTTATCTCTCATCTTGTATGGCACCCTCTACCATGTAATTGGTCCCTGAGGATTAGATTACTCTCTACCACATAACTTTGTATTTACTTATAGGATAGAAGTTGTGAGAGAGAGAGAGAGAGAGAGAGAGAAAACAAGATTTCTGATCCTTATGTTTCAAGTATAATCTTTAGTGTTGTGTAGGTATTGCAAGGGAAAGGATTGGTGGGGAAGAAGCTTTTATCTCTGTATAGAAAATAACACTGAATAAGTATAGAGAATTCCCTTTAAAACTTCCTGGTTCAGTGGAAATGGTCAGGTTTTCTTGTTTGCTTCAGATTTTTTCCCCTTAGTAACTTTGGGTTCTTCATTTATTTGTATTTTTTTTGGCTCAAGTTTTAACTGCTTTATACTCATCTACACTTGCACTTGTGAAAGAAGAAGAAGATTGGGGGTGAAAAAAAGTGCAGTAAATTTATCTCTTACCTTGATTCAAGTTTTGGTCAAGAAATTTCCTCAGAAATTATAGTAACCTAGATTTTTCAAGTCCATTCCTACAATGTTAATACTTAAAAAATTTCAGTATGAAAACTAATTTTGGATTCAAAGGGTATGGATGATTTCAATAGGGATGAGGGAATTGAAATAGAAAACAAAATTTCCATCTTACTTTTAATGATATAATTTTGATTGTAAGTGGGAAAAAATAATGTCCGTGGAAATTTTTTTTTCTCCCACCCTTTTAAATAAAATATCATTTGATATTTTATAGGCTAAAGAGTCAGGGAAACTTCCGGGATTGTAGCATTAACAAGAGTAAATGTGAGTTGAGAGCCATTAAGAGTTACATAAGAGCTTTGAAATGTTAAAGAGAAAATCCCTTTTTTACAAGGTCTCTTTTCCAATAAAACTTTAATAATAATTATAATTATCTTCTTTAAAATTTTTTTTTTTAAATAAGAATAATTTTGTAATACACGAACATGAGTTTGATTTTTAGGTGGAAAAAAGACAAAGTTTTAATAGAAAGAATTCTCTTCCTCAGTAAGCCTTTGAGGAAATTCGTACAAAATGGAAAGGCTTGCTTTAATTTCTAGCATACAAAAATATATTTGAAATTTTTATTACATTGCAATTGTAAGAAAAAACTATGAGGCGGGCAATAATAAAAATGATCATAATTATTATTATCCCCTTTAATTACACACCTCCCTATATATGGGAAATTTAAGGGAGAGGAAGAGTAACTACCTTCTCCTCCATTTCCTAGCAACCCTAATCCTCCTCTCTTACGTGAATTATTGTAGGCAGAGGGAGAAGATAAGGCCATAAATTACTTACAATTAGTCATTATTATTACATTCACATAAGTTTATTTCCCACGGATTTGGACTCACATCCATTACATACATAATATACCCTAGAATAGAACATATATATGTAATCCCAGGGAAGAAAAATTGATTTCATGTGATTTTCACACCAAAACCCTTAACTCACCCTGTACTCTCCTACATACAGATAGAGATTCCTAGACAATAAAAATGTTCTTCAAGTCATTCCTACAACTTCCATGTCCATAGGAAACTCATGTAATGTAAAAAAATATTTGTAAAAATCCTCCTAATAATTATTCTAGTAGGGCTTGGGAAATTATAAGTAGCTCATAGAAAATTATAATTATTATTGTTAATTACGTGTAAGAAATTGGACTTAAAATTGTTTTCCCCTACTCCTACCATTATTAATCATATAATGGTAAGAGTTTTAATTATTGACAAATTTCAATGTACTCAATACATTTAATTATGATATTGTTTTGACAAGAAACACATTCATTATGGCAGGGGTAAAAATATTGACAATTACTCCTCGCGTTATTACGTAGTAGTTGTGAAATTTGGAAATCTTATTTACAAATCCCCCTTGTAATAAGGAACAGGATCTGGAAGGATGAGGTCAGTCTATAAGAGTAAAAGGATTTTCTTAAGGATTTCCCCTCAAATATTATCACCACGTTTTCATCATCTCCTTCTACATCAGAGAAATACACGAGCTACTCTTAAAGTGCTAAACATTTCTACTCGTAGCCTTTCCAATAATAAACTGAACCTTTTGACCAGTTTCATTTACTGGGTGGAACATTGTAATATTTCAATGTAGGGAAATGTGGATGTCATAATTTGGAGCACTAATTTTGTGGATTTTTGGACTTTGACTTGAATGTGTTTTTACATTTTTAAAACTTGACTTTAAAAAAAAATAAAGGGACACATTCTTGTGGGGGAACTAATTATGGGGAATTGTGTGTAGCTCCTTAAATAATATATATTAGCATGCTACATATATGTACGAAGTGAGTAAGGGGGAAAAAGGTGTGTGCGACTGAACTTATTTGTTTGTTTGTTTTTTCTTGTTGTTATGTCCAAAATAAAAGATTTGGAGAAGGAAGACAAATGTTATACTACTTGTATGAATTGGATTATTAAAGAAGGGAGGGGAGGGAAAAATTCAAGCACTATAAAAGATTGATATGTACAAGAATGAAGGAGAGAGGTTAAAAATCCATTTGGTTTTGTTATATGTGGTGTGAAGGGGAAAAAAATGGAGCTGAGTCAGAGTGTAATAATGAAAGATATTATTATGTGTATGTACATAAATAGGTATGTATATAGTATAGGAATGGTAATGACTATAGTAGCTCTCTGTATATTTTCAAAGTATATATATTTCTAGATGAGAGAGAGAGAGAGAAAGCCCCCCTCGTCACGATTTCAATTAGGGCAGACATGATACTGTCATTAATGCTCCGCTAAGTCCACCTTAATTACTTGACTTACCTCAACCTAAACAATGGAGCCGAGCATTATTTGTGAATGCATTGAGTAAGTAAATGCTGAGAGGTATAAGGGCATAGGAGTGTACATACTAAAATCTTAACTAGATGCTTCCAACTTTGCCCTTTTTACGTGCAAATATTGGCAGAGTGCTAATTTCCCCATATTTACCATATCAAATATAAATGTAAGATTTGCGCGTTTTCAGGATTTTTTGTCTCAGTTGGAGATAAATAGACAGGAGGGGGGGGGGAGGGAATCTCTGTGTCTATATTTTTCATTCATTAGACGTTGTTCGTTGCTTAATAAATGGGTTAGATTATAATTGTCTTGATTGATTTAAAAATATAGAGGTTGAAATATAGGCACGTTTTTTTTCTCTTGCTTCAGTTACTTCATCTGACGTAGGAGTATTGGTAGTTCTAGTTGGTATTTGAAAAGGGATTTTTTTCATGCGAGATATTTCCTATATAGCTTTATTATTTATAGATTGTAACATGTTACCATTTCCCGCACCAATTATGTTACCCAATTGGTACTTCATCGTGAACCTGAGCCAAGGAACTTTTCTCACTCATATATGGCTCACATATATGGGGGATATGCATTTGAGTTAATTTTTAAAAAAAATGTATGGCTTAAAAATGTATGAAAAAAGGGTGGTCATGGAAAATCCATCAAAATGCCTGGTTACAAAATGGTATCAAAATGGGTGATTAGAATTTCCATGAAAACGGGTGGTTGAAAAAGGTATCAAAATGGGGGATTAGAATTTCCATGAAAAGGGGTTGTTGAAAAAAGCAGCAAAATGGATGATTAAAATTGGATGAAAATAGAAAAAATGGGCAAAATATTTGGCAAATAAATTTTCCTCTCTAAAATTTTCTTGCCTTGCAAATCTTTCTATGTCCATAATGTTGGAAAGGAATAAATGTCCCTACAAGAATTGACGACGATATTTGAAAAAAACTTACCTCATAATCTTTCCAAATCCACAATAAAAATATTTGGCGCGCTCTCTTCAAAATCAGTATTTAATATCCAAGGAATTGATGATACTGAGAGAGAGAGAGAGAGAGAGAGAGAGAAAATGGAAAACTTTTTTCAACTTCCCTCGCTGAGCTCTCTTGAATAGTTTCACTGGAAAATTCACTGGAATTTCCTTGGTAAGACTGATGAAGAAAATTTAGTAGTAGAAGAAATTTGAGACATGTAGATTATTATGTAGATTGTTGAATAAATAAAACACGGGAAAAGCTGGTTGTATTGGATGACAAAATTAGTACAACTTTCCAAAATCCATAGGAAGAAAAATGTCGACAACGTTTTCACTACAGAGATTTTGACACTTGTTGCTTGCAGTAGTCGCAGTAGTAGTAGTAGTAGTGTATATAAAGATATATAGAAAAAAAAAGTGGTAAAAAAAATGCTTTGGCTGGTTTGCTCTTAGCACGAGTTCGAAAGGCACAAGATAGTGTTGATATGTATAACTTGTGTTATAACTTCGTAACTCTTTGACTCTGAGCACGATGATGTTTGTGTCACAGAAAAGATTTTTCCTCACAACCGGTACGACAAAACACAACCATGTAAAACTTGGAGTTGGATTTGCCCAAATGAACTGTATGAAAACAGTAGCTTTGTTTTTCTTCTTCTTCTTCTTCCTCTCTCCCTTAGCTACAAGTCAATTTCGTAGTCCACAAGAAATCTGAAAAAAAAAATGAATTTCCAACTTTTATTTTCTATCCTTATACTTTTTCCTCCTAAAATAATCCAAATTCCTATTTACCTTCTCCCTATTAAAATACCTGCACTTGTTCTATAGCGTGGGAAAACTTTCAACACCCTAAAATTATTTTCTCAAAAATATTTTAAATTTAAAGCAAAAAAAAGACAAAAACCTTGAGAAATCCCACTTTTCCCTTTCAATTTACTCCTTCCACAATTCAACCATTCAAATCCAACACTTTAGAAACAAATATATTTGAAACAAATCACAAACCAATGAAGAAACTCAAAACTCAAGGAATTTCTAAAATTACGGAAGAATTACAACAAAGCAGGGGAAGGGAAAAATTGAAAATTTCCTTAAGATTTTGGAAGGGAGTCCTTCAAGAAGGACTCCGAAGAACTGAATGAAATCCCTTGGGGTTGTAAACTTCCAATTAAAACAACTCGTTCAAATTTAATGGGTTTCTACTGAGAGAGAGAGAGAGAAGAAAAAAAGGGGAAAATAGTAGAAATAAATAAATAGCGAATCCAAGAAAAATTCAAAGGAGCTAAACGAACCTGAATACATATTGAGTCTTGAGAGGCCACACAATCAAATGTGATGCACCAAGGGAGAAATTTGGAGTGACTGAAGGTGTGATAGTCTCGTAATGTGTCAAGTTACGAACATTTGCCCTCAGTCATCTAAAGTGAATTTTTTCCCATTGGGGAGGTTTACATGTGTGTCTGTCTGTCTCTCTCTCTCTCTCTGTAGGGAGTTTTGTGGTACCTTGCGTATTTTCTACCATTTACTTGAATGTTGGTGGACAAACAGGGGTTTTTCCATTTCCACTTTATATACGAGAGTTAATTGAAAGTAACTTTTTTAACTTGTACTTAAAGGATAGGGAATGTGTCTGTATGTACTTGGATAGGATTTAGCCCCAGGAACCTTACCATGCAAAAATCTCACTTGCAGTCAAGAGACCGTGGACAGAGAGTAAGACAAGGCTTGAGATATACAATACTACACCATGCACATATTACTACACTTCCACCTCAGTCAAAACTTTCAGTGGCAAAAGTATACATGCAGGGCTGTATGACCATGCATGGGTTTCCCCCTATAATACGTACTTACTATTGAGAAGGAGCGACTATTTTTACTATATAGGAATAAAAGCATTAGCACTGTAGCTTTTAAGTATTTTCAAGCTTTTGCTCACTTCTTGCTGAAATCCTTATAACGCGTCAAACCACTACCACAACGAGCTTATGGTTAGCAGCTTGATAGTGTGTATGATGCAGAGCGTGTGTATGGACATTTTCTATGTTGAGAGTATAGAGTAAACGTAACTGAGGCTTTACCTTCTGCAAGGAAAAAAAAACAGATGAAGTTTAGCTGAACTTTATATTATTTGATGTGTGTGTGTGTGTGTGTGTGTGTGTATGTTTGGTGGGATAAAAAGGGTATAAAAAAAGTCTGTATGAAAAGCAAGCCTGAGCAACATTGTCTGACCCAATTGGTTCTTGGCTGCTCAAGTAGGACAAGCAAGTCAACGGAGGGTGAAACAGCCCTTTCTCTCCGAAAGTAAAAGTCTGAATGGTGTCTTGTTTCAGCTCATCGGATAGTTTAGCTTATGTCATCCAAGACGTAATATTTTTAACGTCTCAGTTCATCTCCACACACATTCCTCCTTTCATATATAGAAACCTTCATATAACTGAGCAACAAGTAGTGGGGATATAAAGGTTTGACAAGCTATGGCTACGGATTGAGAGATCCTTGTCAGATAGGTAATTGCAGAGGCATTGCAAATCAAAGGCGAGTTCCACCCTCGAAGATCATCTGATCATTTGTATTAATTTTGTCTTACAAGTCCTAGGCTCAAAAATTTGATTGAGAGATTTGAGTGGATTTAAATTCATGGGATTTGGAGGGTGTGTAGCTCTTGGGGGTAGTTTTACATGGGAAATTTTGTGTGGATTTTTATATGGGAGATTTCCTTGTATTTTTATATATGGGAAATTTCTATGTATTTTGGCATGCAAACTTTGCATTTTTGTGGGGTCCTTGATATAGAAAATTACTAGGTGTTTTGGTGTCCGAAATTTCCATCTTCTTTTGTTTAATCAAAATTTCTCGGTATTTTGGTGTCCAAAATTTCCATGTTCTTGTGTTCATACAAAATTTCTCGGTATTTTGGTGTCCAAAATTTCCATGTTCTTGTGTTTACACATAATTTCTCCGTATTTTTCTATGCAAACATTTTTAAAGAACTTTTATGTATAAAATTTCTAGGTATTTTCCTGTGCAAAATTTGATTGGATTTTTTATGTAGAAAATGTCTACGTATTTTTGACTCAAGACATTTTTGGGCTCTTTGACATAGGAAATTTCCATGGAAATATTTGTAGGGTCTTCGTAAGAAAAAATTCCTAAATATCTACTTTACCTCTACAAAATATCTTTATAAATATATTTGTATGTGAACAATTCCTATGCATTTTACCTACACAAAATTTCCTTGCACTTGTTTGTATGCCCATAATCCCCAATCAAATACTTTTCATCCGCTAAATTTCTATGGACATCCCAATTTCTACGTGTAATTATACTTTTCAAATGGGAAAATTTCCACGCAATTTTTTTTTTTACCATACACAGATTCAATGCTATATTGAAAATTTGATTGAAATCTACATTTTAAACAAAGAATTTTATCCCGTCATAATTATAACATAAAAATGTATATATGTAACTTTACATCAAATCTCACTGCACTTTATATAGAAGAAGGATTAAATCAATGTTCTGAGGTGTGGCATCCAATCTAATATAATTGCTGGAGAGTATAAGAAAAAGAAATGAACCAAAGGAAATGTAAATATTTCCTATACAAATCCCTATACACACACAAGCACACTCTAACAAATACAGATTAAAAATTGATCCAACTCCAAGATTTTACATGTACAATGAAACTCTAAAGAATTGATAATACATTGAATGGTTGAGGGATTTCGCGAGTTGGATAAATTCTTTAAGTTGATAGCATCTTTTAATAATAAACTCTGCTCATACTCTCAGAGAGACAAACATACATATAAGAAATGAGGAGTCGTCATGCGGTGTGTGTGTGTGTGTGTGTGTGTGTGTGTGTGTGTGTGTGTCTACTATGCACTGTGGAAATGAAAAGTTAATCCATTTCAAAGAAACATGCACCTCATGGAGTTACAGCATCATATACAATTTAGCCTGAGTGAAACAAAGATTGGATTGCCATGTAAATTCAAAAGGAAGAATTCAATGGTTTTGTAAGAGCAAGGGCTACATTACTACTACGACGACTCCTATTTATTTGCAAATAGACAATTTATTATGTAGAGATATGATTTTATGCTCCCCACTTGTATTTACTTTGTATTATTTAACCAACACTACATTCAAAACACAGTCATTCTCAAAGTTAATTAACACCTTTCCTAATCAAAGGGTTGTGGAAGTCCCAGAGAGGAGAGTAAAAAACTAAAGGGAATTTGGAGCGTGGGTAAAAGAAAAAAAAATGTACACAACATAAGAAAAAACAAATCCAAGAAACCATACCGGAAGGGCTCACCATTTAAATGGACAAGTTCGGGAAAGTAATTATTACCATTATTATTACATCTTGCAATATACAAACAATAGAGGAAAAAAATCAAATGTCATTCAGAGAATGAATGTTGGGAAAACAAATGAGAAGATAAAAAAAAACTAATAAGGAATAAGTCGAATCCATTGGGAAAGAAAAGTTCCATTCCTCTAATAATAGCCCATAAATTTTACCTGACTCGGATTGTAATTAACATTGTTTTTATTACTCGTTATTTTCCTATTACTTCCATACGCAAATCCCCATTTATTGCAAATATTGCATTTCATATGCAAATACGTGTAGGATTTTTCTCACCATGTCTCACTATAAGGAATTGATCCCTTACCTTCAAACAAAATTATCCAGACAGAAAATGCATGGAAAAAGTTAATTATTCGTACTAAAAAAAATTTTTTTAAAGTATAATCCCATTGGAACATGATTGGGATAAACCAATGGTACAAAATATAGGAGGAGATTGTTCAAGGAACAAAAGTTATCCCAATAATGTTGGTATATCAAAATGGTAAAAAAGGATTATATGAACCACGATAACCCATAAAATCAAGCAGGCGTACCTTCACTGCCATGACTTCCTTATTTTAACATGCTCTTTTCCACGCGTTTCAGAGCAGCAGCAGCAGCAGCAGTCCTCTCCTCTGTAAAATATCCCTAATAATTGAGTCTCTACACGTTATAATGACATTACAAGTCCAATACTTGTAAGCTCCATCCCTTCCAATCCCATTCAAATTGAAGGAGCAAAAATATATATACGTGTACAAGGAACAGTAAAGAAAAGAGAAGCCTACGTTTTCATAAGGAGGAATTAAGTAGTTGGAAAACTACCCCAATAAATGCCAATCATAATGTAAAAATGCTATTATCAAAATATACTTGAGCTCTATTTTTTCCCTTTCCTCATCTCTCTCTCTTGTACACACACACACAAACACATAAATTTTATTGTTTGTCTCAACCCTCCTCCCATCTACTCCCATTACACGTACATGTAGAGTAAATTAAATACAATGAATTAAACCACGTATAAGCTCACAATTTAAGCATTATATTTACTTAGGCATATGTACCTACATTTGTAAGATAATAATTATTAGATGGGAGTAAAAAAAAAAAACATTGAGTCTCAATTGACTGCCTTCAACCTATCGTTGTGTTTTTTGAGCTCAAATATTCGTCTGAGTAATGGACTGAATTTCCTTTGGAAATAAATATCTGTGAGTTTGAAGTTGTACAAAAGCTAAAGCTTTGCTATAGTAATAATTACTACTCTTGTAAGATGCTGCTCTTGATTATTATATGATGTAGGAAGTGTAATGGTGAAGATATGGAGGATTTTTTATTCAAATCTAGCGCACGCAGTAACTTTTATCATTTTGTATTTTTTATTATTCTCCATCAATATAGTAAGGGGGAAAACTTGGAAATGTAATTAAACGAGAGGACATGATATTTTCAGCTGTATATACTTTCTATTCAAATTCGAGTATCTCTAGAGTGTGGGTATGTACAGGGACTGGACTATGTGAGACATTGTGTCTGGGCAATGAATGAGTAGGAAAAGTCTACTATTTTATCCCTTCACTATAATACAATTTTATTATCATCGGAGGGATAAGAGACATGAAAAAAAAAGGAATTATTAGAGCATTAATAATTATTTAGTATGTTGATAGTATGAGTCACATAATTGTTTGGCCATGTTTCTCTGAGGTGGTGTGGTGTGTCTGGAAAGGGAATTTATATGGTGGCTCTGACATGTGTGGAGGGATATTTCTCTCATTTTTCTCTTACTTGTTAAAATTACTCACAATTAGCGGTTGGGGTAGGAGAGACAGCATGGGACTGTATGGTGTCAAGTGTAAAACTAATGGATGGGATTTTTTTCAAGGGAGCGTGTATGTGGAGAGGAGGACGACAGAACGTGCCATGTCTTTGATATTTTGTCATCATCATCATCATCATCATCATCCTCCCTCTGAGAAAATTCTTGTTTACCTTCTTCCAATTTCTTCTCTACAGGATCCGGTCCTATGGGCAAAGGAATGATAACGTATGTGTATTTGTAGAGAAGGATTTTTTTTATTCCTCACACCCCAGCACCTATCACATGGAATGAATGAATTTACGATAGTGTCCTTATTTTTCTATAAAACCACACATAACAATGTCGGTGTGTAAGAAAAATATGAAAATTCTTCTTTCCTCAGAATCCCTCATTCACCCCAAAATATTCTCTAGCTAAAGTGCAAAAGACGCTATAATTTTTTTTTTCCCATACAACCTTACCAAAAATTATAGCCCCTTTTGCACTTTAGCCCTCCGTATAAAGAAGAAGTCATTTGTATAAATATTCTGTATTTTTATCTCCTCCTGCTCAAAACATATGTAACAAAAAAAGTATATTTTACACAAGTGAGGAGGATTTTGTCAGTGGAGATGAAACGTGTGGAAATGAATGGAGATGCGTCCTTTATGGATATTGAATTCGTGCTGAAATTGAAACTCATTTATTATTCATGAGGTTGTATGTGCAATGGAGTTGCAATTACTATTATTATTATTATTATTGTTGCAGTTTTAGTACTATTTTATTCCACTCCTTATATTTACTCTAACTCACTTGTAACTTCTCAAGCTCAGTAGCTCACAGATGAGTCTAAAAAAAAGTGCTCATTTAAAGGGCAGTTTTCCTATTGTTTCTATATCCATCTAAATATGTACATATGTATCAAGTTGAGTCTGTATAATGAGCCATAGAGAAGAAGAAAAAATCCATTAACCTTTCAAGTATGAGGAGTCAAAATGTGTGAGAGAGTAAGTGTGTGGGAAGAGGCTGGAGATGTATTGTTCCCACTTGAAAAAGGTATGAGAGGAGGAGGAGAAGAAGAGGAATGACGATGAAGAAGAAAAAAAAAAGAAGAGTTACATGAAAAGTGAATCTAAGCTGAAGTTTGTTCCAACCATTGACAAGAACAAGTATTATGAATCACTAGTTACAGTTAGAGGTCAAGTTAAGACCAGAGCAAGAGAGTGCTTGACTTTTCATCATGAGCCAATCTTCGAAATAATGAGATGCAAGAATTTTTACACAACATATATATGATCAATCGTAACCCTTAACTTATTAAACCATTGACCATTGGTTTTTCTCATCTACTTAAACTACTAATGGTTTCTTCCCAGTCCTTATAGTGTTAAATAATACTCAGGCCCTTTCACTATAGGTTAATATTATATAGAAGGGAGGATTTGCTAATTCTTAGCATGATTTTAGCTCATCAAAATCCCTCTAATTTTTATAAGTACTTTTTAAGAGCAATTTATTCAATTATGGAGGGGAAAATGTAAGAGTAAGTTTTTTTTTAAATGCAATTTTTCAGGATTAAGGGGGGTGACATTTTGGTTTTATTTGCAATTTTCACCAAAAGTATGGAATATTAATTAGAACAGCTCTTTCGTTTTGGCACTTGTTTCAAATGGGGTTTTTAGCATGGTGAGAAAATGAGTGTTACAGTTTGTCTGGATTTTATTAAACTATGTAGGGGAGCTAATTGAGAGAGAGAGAGAGAGAGAAAGGAAAAAAGTGTTTTTTTTGTAGAGCAAAAATAAAACCTTCAATCTTCTCCATCCTCTTTTAGTAGAATATTTTTACTATATCTATATAGGAAGAGAATCCAGGATGTGACCTAATGTACTATTTTCTCACGGTCATTTTCCTAAAGGAACGTATATAGGAAAATCCTATGGAAATTGAAGCACGTAATGGAGACACGTCGTAGTAATAATAATAGCTTTGAGGTACTCTCTCAAATGTCCAGGAGGAAATGACTTGTTGAGAAGGATGAACATCTATTGGAGATGGGAATCTAGATTGATTTGTATGTAACACATGGTGGATTCCTTTTTAGCATGTATTTTTTTTAACTGTGAGTATCTACAAATGGATGAGAAAAGATATGGTTGATTAAAGGGGTGAGAAAAGATTCCAGACTATTTATTTCCGCTTTTAGGAAATGTAACATTTCTCCACCGTCTACGAATCACATACTAAGAAATAGGAGGAAAAAAAATGAGGAGCTTGTAGAAAGTAATTAATGGGCTTTTATTGTCATAACATTTGTATATTATTACTGTTACAACTATATGGGGGAGATTTTGTCAAAAGTTTGTCGTAACATTTTCCTCTATTATGAGATAATCACCCTTATTTTTCTTTCCTATCTAAAAATGCATGGTAATGAGGAAGAGTTTCGAGACATTTGTCTATACTAAAAGTCTCTATACATTTCTATATTAAAAGCCTGGAAATCTTTAAAATCTTAGATGGATTTTTGTCTTGAAGGAGAGAGAGGGAAAAAGTTTTTCCCTCTGGTAACAAAAATGTTGTAATATAATAATATTTTGATAGGAAAGAGCCTTTGAATTTTTTTCTTTCAAACAAATCCTATACATTAACCTACAAGTGAGAAAATTAAATGCTAAAGAGCTATAAAGTTTATAAGTGAATAGAATATTTCCCAAATACTTTTTACACGTACAAAAAAGTAATGTTAATTGATTGAGTAAAGTGCTTTCATAGAAATTGCACGTAGTTTCTTTTAAATAAAAACTATTAATTTATTTACTTGTCCCTATCAATGCTAATCTTGTATACCTTGCAATTCTTCCAAGTGGTTAAGAATATTGTAACGCAACGTGTGTCCCTTCACATTGAAATTCATTTCTCCTTTTTACTACTTTTTGTCACGGTGGTATTGACCAAATGACATTTTTTTAGCACCTGCTCAAATGAGGATTCAATATGGGAAAAACATTGGAAGAGACAAATATTTTCCTTCTTATTGGGGAAGATTGAGTGGGAAAAAATATTTTTTCAATCTCGATCACCTCGAAGAAATCCCATGAATTTATATATCATTGAGCTTGTGACTTTTTTGGGTGTAAAAAAATATATTTTATTAGCTACATTTATTTGATAGAGCTCTGACTTAGAGAGGGAATTAAGAAAAAATTTGAGACTTTTGATTTTCTCAGCCCATACTCTAAGGAAAATCTTAATGAGATTTTATGTTGGTAAATTTTAATGGAAGATGAGAAAATGGAGTGAGCCAAGGAATTCCCAAGGAACCAATGAGAAAAATGGGATGTTATGATTGGATTTTTTTGTGAAATAATAAAACTCATGGAAGGATTAAGCATGGAGATGGAGGGATGTTGAAATTGATGTATTGTTAAATATTTGCACGGTGCACCTTTTGTTCTATGAATGAGCGATTTGAGTGACGAATTGAGAGAAGGACATGCTCAATGAATTAGGATTTTTTCCCTTTGTGTTTTTATGCATATTTTATTAATTCATCCATAAAAAAAGCAGCGACATTTTCTCAATCATTTGTTTTCTATACTCCACCCTGCTTATAGGCTTAGCAGTTATTTTGGTAGGTGTGTGTGGTAAGATCCTACCATGGCCTAAAATCTCTTTCACAATCATCATATGTAGTGAAAAATCAATGATCCGAAATGATAAACATAGTTTTTAGAGTAAGATTTTTCGAGGTAATTTTTATGGGGCTTTGAATGAAAAGGCTAAATAAAAAAGTGGAGTCATTCATTTATTTGGTCTTTGGCAATTATTCCACATCCGATATTCTGTTGAAATTGAGCTGAAACTTGATGCCTTTACTTGACGTGTACCTTCAGAGTAGGTATGGTTAGTTGGTAGAGGGGTGTTGCAATTAAGGGTATAGGTTATATGGTGGAAAAGAATAAATTTTATAAGGGGATGAAGATTATTAAGCTAGGTTAAGATTTAACTTGTAATGCTTCCTGTGGAAGGGATTTCGGCCGAGCATGAAACGCTGAAATAAATTCTTGCATAGGCAGAAACAAATTGAGTAAAAATGATAGGCTTAAATTTTTTACTTTTTAATACTCAGTTAGTATGTCGTAAGTGGTTAGAATGCTAGGTAATAAATTGCTCCTCATTTTGAATGTAAAGGACAAAAATCTTTTTCTACAAATTCCGCAAATTTTTATAAATAATCTGGCAATTCATTTGTGGGAAATTTCCCCTTAAATTTTGAATAAAGTTTGCCCTTAAAGTTTGAATAAATTTTACTCTTAAATTCTGAATAAAATTTACCCTTAAATTCTGAGTAAAATTTGCCCTTAAATTCTGAGTAAAATTTACCCTTAAATTCTGAGTAAAATTTACCCTTAAATTTTGAATAAAATTTATCCTTAAATTTTGAATAAAATTTACCCTTAAATTTCGAATAAAATTTATCCTTAAATTTTGAATAAAATTTACCCTTAAATTTTGAATAAAATGTACCCTTAAGTTTTGAATAAAATTTACCCTTAAATTTTGAATAAAATTTACCCTTAAATTTTGAATAAAATTTACCCTCAAATTTTGAGTAAAGTTTCCCCTTGAATTTTGAATCAAATTTACCCTTATATTTTGAATAAAATTTACCCTCAAATTTTGAATAAAATTTACCCTCAAATTTTGAATAAAATGTACCCTTAAGTTTTGAATAAAATTTACCCTTAAATTTTGAATAAAATTTACCCTCAAATTTTGAATAAAATTTACCCTCAAATTTTGAATAAAATTTACCCTCAAATTTTGAGTAAAGTTTCCCCTTAAATTTTGAATAAGATTCACCCAAATTTTGCTAGCTTTCCCCAAATTAAATTTTACCATTTTACCCCTAAATTTTGAAACAGAATTTCCCCTCAAGTTTTTAAAACTTTGCCAGCAAATTGCATAGGAAAAAATTATTGTCTATGTACATCTTACATCAAAATTGAGCTCAATTTATTTCTTCTACAAGACCCCAATAAGTTTGTAATATTTTTCGCACTTGCAAAAAAGTTTTTTTTTCACCTCTCTCAGCCAAACTAAAAATGATCTCATAATTCATTGTAATGGGTTGAGGGGAAAAGTGTCTTATGTAACATGGAAATATTATCGATAAACTAAATTACGCATGGATTTCATCTTAATTTTTTTTCTTATGAGCATAAATTTGGCAAGTAGCATTTATTTCAAGGACTTAAATAAGTAGTAGTAATACTCTCCTCACATACACATAAATACACACTCAAGGATTTAATCTTTCATGCCATGAGTCTTTAAGCAAGCGTGATGAAGGCATCTAAATATCCCTTGATAAAAAAAAGTTTTGCATTTCTCACAACATTTTCATGAGTAACGACAGACTATTTAAAGGGGGAAAAAATTCTGATCTTGCAATCTTTTTGACAATTTATTATTTTCAACATTAGCCCTCCTTCACTACACACACACACACACACACACAGAAATCTCAAAGGAACTAAACTACTGTCTCACTCAAACCCCACAACAACTGGTCAAGGCTTCCTCAATCCAACTCCAATGGGATGATATCCTACGGTTTCAAATCTTTTAACAAGGATTAACTATATATCCATATTTTTTCCTCAGTCCCCACGGGCTAAAATACTGAAAATAATCAAGGTTCTATTGTCTATTGGGATGATATGAAGGGAAGAAAAAATGGGTTTACACAACAAAGGCTCCTCACAATAATACACACACCACCACAGTTTATCAACCAGTTAACTTTTGTTTTTGTCAACGACTCACAAATCATTAACAAGCTAGGCCCTTGATGTGAAAAAAAAACATATTTGTTTCTCATTACACTACACACATAGAGCAGAGACAGAGAAAATCCCATTAGAGCCAAGTCCTTTTGTCTCTCATCCAAAATATTTGACCAACCTTGGAAAGAGAAGAAGAAGTGCTCAAAAATGATGATTATTATTGTCTACCTCAATTTACCCAAGTTGAATGGAATGTCCCATCCTTTACCATTACCTCTCCTATTCCAATACCTTTTTTTCTCAATACATCCACAGCTACCCCAATTTTTCTGCCAAACTTTCAAAGCCCATTACTCCTGGAATTTCTACTCAACCCTACTATTTTAATGTTAAGGCTAAATAACAAAACTTTCATGCTACAACGCGTTTATAATTTTCCAGGGAAATTTCATATCCTCATACCAACATTTTTTCCCTACCCCTAAACTACAAAAAAATCTCATTTTCCAAAAACAAATATCAAAAAATCCCTTCAAAATACCCAGAAATCTTTGATCGCTTAAATATAATAAATCCACGGCTAAAGTGCAAAAGAGGCTATAATTTTGCTTTTCCCATAACGTTAGGAAAATTATAGCCCCTTTTGCACTTTAACCCACCAAACGCACATTATTTTTTACCCATTAAATTTACCTTACCAAAGCCCAATATTTGATGACAAACTTGTACAAGTTTTCCCACCAAAACAAAACAAAAACATGCGTAAACTTTACTCCAAACTTGTTTCTCTCCATTTCACCCTTCAAAACTACACACACTAACCACGTTCAAATTCAGAGGCACAAATCATGAAAACCATTCATTGTCCTACGTATACAATTTGTATGGTGGGTTGAATTTAACTAGAAATTCTACATAATTTGCAATAATAATAATTTTTCCTCTTTTCTACATCACATGTACTTTTTCCTTTAGACAGACAAATTTTAAGGGTGAGTTTTTTTTCAAGGCAAAAAACAATAATAATTCAATATTTTCCATACTTTTCCAATTTTGACACTTTCTTCGTAAAATTTATGGGTGAGGAAAAGTTACATTAGATTACATGAGGACAGTAACAATTTTTGTTACTTAAACGATAGAGGAGAACAATTTGTTTTACTTGAACGAGAGAGGAAAAAAATTTGTTATTTTACCTTCCACTCGTGGTCACATACATTGACGTGGATAATTTTACACCTATGAATATATTACGCATTCTACGTAGCTCTATATAGAATTTGGCTGTACAAAAATGTTATGGGAGTCAGAGAGCGGGACGCATGAGAGGGGGTGGGAATTGAAGGATTTTCTATAGACATGGATTTTGTCAACCGTTACGTATGTACGTCGATAAGGATATCTCTCTCGTGGACGGAGCAGGAGTTAATTGACAATTATTATTATTATTATTATTATTATTATTTATTAAACCTCAGATGGGGAAATTTGAGTGAGACCACAAGATACGTGCATAAGGTACGCATGGGTACAGCATGTCCGCATATCTCCCATACTCCACTGACATAATAATTACAGGCTTCACTGTCTCCACATACATTCCAACTATGATAATAGTTAAATAATAATTCTTCTGTTCGGCAGGAGCATAGGAGAGCCACAGCGGAAATTTAATTGGTCATTATCTTCATAATTTCACCCAAAACAATGACACGAAAATGCTCTTTTCTACTTTATAAATCATAGGGTTTCAAAACCTATACAGAGTAGCAGTAGAGAGATAATTTCACTTTCAGGATCAAAACTATGACATTAACAATAAACACAGGCGTCATTTTTTTTTTACTAAATGGAGTCGTGGTTTTTTCTTTTATTTTTTTTATTTTTTATACAAAAACACTCTGGGAAATTCTGAGCTTCCTATATGTGATAAAAACAATCCCAATCATATTTTTTAATCAAGCATGTGTTATGTGCCTGTAGTATGCATTTCCTATCTTGTGGTCTTATTTTCCTTCATATAAATAAATAGAAAAATGTATTTCCTGGAAAATGGACTTGTGTTGGAAAAAAATATTGTGGCTCATAATGAGAGACTTAAGAGAGAGAGAGAGAGAGAGAGAGAGAAAATTTGTATGGGTGAGGTACTCAGAGAGTGGTAATGGTTTTATGGGAGCAAAATGGATTTTAATCAGAGGAATAATAATCCTTTGAAAAGAGTAAATGCACAGAGGTTACTTAATAGGGAAATTCCCAGGGAAGGAGTCACGGAAGTAGTGGAGGAGGAAAATATTTTTATCAAACTCTCAAAAGACGAGTGGAGCTGATGAAATAAACTACGCTTGGCTTTTCTCTCACGTTTCCACTCCAGACGGCTAAATTGATGATTCTGAGGGTGATTTCTCAATTCTATGTGACTATTGTCCGGGAATTTGTCCCTGTCCTCAGTGGTTGTTGTTGTTGTTGAAGGTGAGGGGAGCGGTTCCACATTCCAGGCTGGACCTTCGAAATAGATGAAAATTGAAATTGGAAAATTCATTTGAAGGATTTTTTTTTAGAAAACATTTTTGGTAAGAATATTAGTTTTTTTTTTTTAGAACAAATTACCATTGTAAGAGCCGTCTGGGCCGAAATGTGAGACTATGGAAATAAATGAAAAAGTTTTGACAACTTTTTTTACATGGATTTTTATATGTATTTTTTTATATGCTTACCGCTGGGATAAGCAACGTTGTAATGATTCCACATATTTGGATCAAATACCCACGGTGTGGTTTGAGGGGTAGCTACAAATAAAGGGGAGGGAGCTTCAATGGGGTATTGTATGGGCTGGGGTGGGTTCCAGGGTTGATCTGTATTCCCTGGGGGTAGCCATGATGCTTCCGTATTTTGCCCTGAATTTATAATTTTGTTTTTGAATATTTGAAAAAATACTAGAAAAATTATTTGAAGGATTTAAAAAAAAAAAAATTAGCTAGTATTTTACCCTGTTCATTCCAAGGGATGAATTCCCCATTTAAAGCTTCCAAATCCGGAGGTATGTCTGGGGGGAACATTATTACATGTTATGTACCTATGCCAGGGTAAAATTAATGCTCAATGTTATTTATATGGGGCAAGGATGAAAAAAATTACCTTGAGGATTTAAATCTCCAAAGTCTATTTTATAACCGCCGTTCGGGAACTGCTCCGTGGTTGAAGTGAAAGTTTTTTCCGTTTCAGGAACATCTTCCGGCCTTGTGCCTGGGGGTAGTACTGGAAGCCCTTGTTATTATTGGAAGTGAGCAGGATATGGATTTTTAATGGAGTGAAAAAAAAACATTTTTTTTATGTTCTGGTATTATCAGAGTAAAAATATTTACTATGCTATAAGAAATGCGTTGAGGAGGAAGGCCCTATTTTTTAATGTGCGTGTATGTGATTTTTAGAGAGATTTTATTATTGTGCATTACTTTGGTTTGGAGCCTCTTGAAGATTTGGGTTAGGACTTAATGGGAAAATGGCTTGGTGTAGTCCAGCATTATCAGGTCGTACATGAGGACTAAAGGGACTGTGGGCTGGAATGAATGGGATATTAACCTGAGATCCGGGTTTCCCAAGGTAGCCTGCTGCTCCTTCCCTTTGAGGAGACATGTTCAAATCCGTGTCTGGCAAAATACACACAAAAAGAATGAAAGAGCTGTAAATATGAGAGAGAAGAAAAGAAAAAAAACTTGTTTTCTTACTTTGGGGATTCCCCGGATAAATATTTTCAGCATGTTTTGACCCTGTCAAAGAGAGAGAAATTTGTCAAAAATGCTACCTTTTAATTTCTTCGGCTAAAGTGCAAAAGGGGCTATAATTTTCCTAAGGTTATATGGGAAAAACATAATTATAGCACCTTTTGCACTTTATCCGAGGATATGCTAAATTTTATCACGTCTTGGTTTTTATCACAAGGAATATTGACCCTTGAATTGTGTTGCTGGATTTTTTAGCATTAGAGCATAGGCTTAGGCTTATAGGACTGGGAAATGTAGAGGGAAATTTATTGTTGGGGGATCCGCCTAGTCACGTTGAATTTTCAATGGAAGCCATTTTTTTTGCATATAAAAAGTACCCCCAGTTCCGGGTTCCATAAATGGGTTCAAGCGGTAGTAAAAATTTTTGACGCACATGACTGTCAAATAGTAAATTTTAGCGCCATTTTTTTTATTTTCTACTACGCATGGTGTATATTTTTACCTGTGGTAAATTCGAGGTTTTATGTGGAGAGTATTTAAAATTTAATTGATCATATAATGGTTGAATGTTTTATTTTCCTTGAAATTTTCACTGTCTTTGCAAAGGTAATTATTTAGCTTTGTAATTTTTAAGATGCTTAGATCCTTACTGTGGGACTGGGAACTACCTGTGATAGGACCAGGTTCTTTGGTAGGGAGAGAGAGAGAGAGGAAAACATAAGCTTGGCGTAACCATAATTAGACTTGCAATTATTTCCATTGTAAGTGTGACTAATAAAATATGAAGGACTTAATGATTTGGTACTATTTGTGTTTTTTGTTGCAGGAGTGACTGACTGTGTGGAGAGAAGGAGAGAGAATGATGAGGGGAGATTTGCGGATTTGGGATTTTGAGGCTTACCTTGAGCATTAGTACTTCCTATGACGGGTCCTCCAGGCTGAGACCCTTTTGAGTAAAAAGATATAAATTTTCGTATTTTGGGGGAAATGGATTTGAGGGAGTTAATAATTGAGGATGATAATATTTTTACCTGGTTGAGATTGTGGATTTTGAGGCTTTGCAACAAATTCGGGAGGATTTGTAAGGAGATTTGGGGGGAGTTGTGGAACTGAAAAGTGAAATAAGAGAGAGTTTTACAAGTTTGCGTTTATTATTTGAGGCTTTGCTGGATCGGATTTTTGGGGATGTGACAAAGTGAGAATTGTGACATCGCATGGTAGGGAAATTGACGACCTATCTTTTTACCGTTGGGTTGCTGTGGAGAATTTGGTTGGAAGAAAGTTTCTTGCATATTTGGGTGAATGTGACTCCAGCGGAAATAGGGCTCCTGAGGTCTAGGTCCTTGTCCGATTACGGGACCTGGTCCCATTCCGGGTCCAAATCCTGGTAATGGTGGGTAAACGATGGGGGTCTTCCCGGAATTGTTGGGACTGGAGTTTGGTTCAGTTTGGGAGTTTAAAAGGGTTTTTTCGGAAGATTTTAGTCCTGGCTGGGTTCTGTTTAGGGAGGAGGGATGCAAAAGTTTTGCAGGCCCTGGGACCATTTGTGAATTTATGGTCGATTCTGGTTCAGTCCTTGGTGGATTCAAGTCCTGTCCCTTTTGTGATGTTAAACCTGAACCGAGTCCTATGGGAGGGTTGGGACCATTTTCCGGTCCCATTTGTTGATTATGTTCCGGTCCCATTTTTGGGTTCTGTACCGGTCCCATTTGTGGATTATGTCCCGGTCCCATTTGTTGATTATGTCCAGCTGCGGGTCCCATTTGTGGATTACGCCCAGGTCCTACTTGTGGATTACGTCCAGATCCCGGTCCCATTTGTGGGTTACGACCAGGTCCCTGTCCCATTAGTGGGTTATGTCTCGGTCCCATTTGTGGATTATGTCCCGGTCCCATTTGTGGATTGTATCCAGGTCCCTGTCCCATTTGTGGATTATACCCAGGTCCCTGCCCCTCCATCTGTGAATTATACCCAGGCCCCGGTCCCAATTGCAGATTCTTCCCAGGCCCTTGTCCCATTTGAGGATTATACCCGACCCCCTTCCCAGCACCACTTCCTCCAACCTCTTTCACCGGCTTGTTCCCCGTCGCTCCAAGTTTTTCCAGACCTTTATTTTCCAAACTTTTGTCAACATTGAACATCAAAGCTCACCGGATCATTTATCTACCTCAGGTTTATATATATACAATCTATACCATAAATTCTAAAAGCTAGTAAATAATTCCTGAAACCAGCATCTCAAAGAAGCCTCAAAAATTAAATCACAAAATAAAAGTCAAATCCAAACTTTCAATTTACGTCCATTTCCCCCAGGAACCGGGAAGTTTCCATTATTTGGTTTATTAACAGACTGGTGATTCCCATTGGCATTATTTCCCATAGCACGGTTAGGGACTCCCGATCCCACTGCGTACATGTAGATATATTTCATTCCATCAACAAAAAAAAACTCCCTCAAATGCAAAATTAAGAATTTGCCAATATTCCAACCCCAACATTTATTTACCGTACCCTTGTATTTGTCAGACCCAAAGCTCAACTCATACTCTTCTTTCTTTCCTTCATCATTATTAGCATAATTGGTTTGCACATTAACCAGCTCCTTACTACTCGCCGATCCTCCACTTGACTTCAGTTCTTCCCTCTCAGATCCTCCTACCGATAGAATTTCCACAATATCACTTTTGAATGGGAAAAATCTTTCCTTTAAACATGCTCACATCTATTTTCTCTCCCACCTTTTTTCTCAACCGTGTCCATCTCAGGAGTGGTCGCTACATTTTCCAGATACCAGTCCATTCCTACTTCTACCCTGTGCAAAAAACAAAATACCACTACAATAATAAAATTCTAAAATCACATCAAAATTACCAACACACCAGATTTTGCAAATCTCACGTCGTTTTTTCTTCCTCCGTCTCCTGCTATGCCTCTTTGACCATGACGACGGTACAGAGAGCACATCTTGATCTTATTATTTATACAAAAAAATCCATAGGGAAATCAATCATTTTCTTTTCAATGTTAATCCAATTATCACCAATAAAAATTCAAATATCCTTTTCTATAACTTGAATATATCTTTGATTTTATAAGATTACATCATTTTTTCACATGCTATAATTCCCAGTGTATAATTCAATTCAAATCACCAACTGAAGGAACAGCCATATTTTTTTTTTATCAAATACTCAATAATTACATACTTGGAATCCGAGGATAATGCTTGAAGCTATTGGAAACGTGGGATGTATGTACATTTCCATCCCTTCCTCCACCCTTCCCTACTAACCTTCTCGTCCAAGTCTCGTCGGATTGACTCTCATTTGAAAAAGACAAGGTTGCTCCGATAATTTGGATGAGAATCAAACCATTTAAGAAAATTCTCTCTTTTTTCAATGGGTACATATTTTTATGAACGGAACGTTTTTGAGGGAGGTCAGAAAAATTCAATCCAATGCTATTACACTGTTTCCTATCTGATTCCCCAAGTTTTTACAACTCTCATTATATTGCACGCCTTTTTATTTTCTTCCTCACCATTATATTTACTCTGCCTCTGCGAAAGTGCTAAAATTATACATTTCAGCTTGTTAATCATACAATCTTGTTAATCATCCATGCTCTTGCGTCTCTTCTGGAATGGCCATTAATTTTTTTAAAAAGTTAAAAAAAGTTAAATTTAAAAAACCTTTGAAGTTTCTTGTTATTGATAAAAATAGGCAAAAATGTGAGAAAATCCAAGAGAAAAAATGTTATGAGATATTTTTAGTGCGGAAGTCAGGGTGATTTTTATTGTTGAAAAAAAAATAGTATTTTTACAAAGATTTTGATAATAATTAACGAGAGCTCATTACGTCTCTTGTACTAACAATGTTCATACATAGGGGAAATAATAACTCACGCTAATATTATTCTTGCTATGTAATATTACAAGGATAGAATGTAGGGGGGGAAATAATTGTTGGTGAGATAAAAATTTTCTCATCATCTCAAATCTGAATGAGTGCCGTCGTGCTCGAGCCGACCTTAAGGTAAAAGGCATTGACTACTGATTAAAAACCACCCGGGGATTCATTAAAGGATAGACTTTTTTGATTAGAATTTTTTTTTATTATTCTCACCATTATACTCTCTCAACTAAATCTTTGAGCATTTTTTTAACATGTAAACACATATATGTAATATTGAATTAAACTAAGCACTCCTCTCAAGTAGATTCCCTTCAGATTTGTTTAACATCCAACCATTCCTATACACTGTACATGTGCAAAATTTTCCTGTCTAGAAAAAAAATCCTTGCAACAAGGATTATTTTTTCTATGAAAAAAAAAATATTTAGAAAGTATTACAAATGCCGGCGTGGCCGGTAAGAAAAAAAATCAACGATAACTTTCGTTTATTGAAATTGACTGTTTTTCTAAGATTTTTTCATTTAAATGTCTAACGTTTACTGCTCATATTACATATGTACATGCTATGTAAAAAGGAATCTTCATAATCAGCATGGTTTTAAGTGGGAACCACAAAACCAGAGTGGTGAGTTGATGACTCTCTGGAAATTGTATTATTATCAAAGGAATGAGTACTAGGAGGACATGACTTGATGAGATGAAACATGCTTATTTTCTCATGATGCAATCAAAGATATGATATTACGTGTGTAATCTGTGAACATAGAGGAAATCTCTATTAGAAGGAGATCCAATGGCTGTAGACTTTTTCCCATGGATTTGATTGGAAATTTTGACGAGGATTTTCTTCTGTTCTTCTTACTCATCCTATTGATGTACTATTTTATCACACTTGAGATATTTGATAATATTGTCAAAGAATTTTGACATACAACATTTCTAACAATAGGGATGACATTTCATGTGGAGTCATATTCAAGGGGTGATGTGAATGGTGAGAAATCCCAGGGGGGACCAACTTTTCCAATCGGAGGAGAACATTTAAGCGTGTGAATTAATTAAAATATTAGTGGAGTTGTTCAATTCGGCTAATTTTTTAGTGCCATTAAAAGGTACAGGCGAGAGTTTTTTTCTCATTGGCTTTGATTACTATTGATTTTTAACATTGACAATAATTTTTATATTTTGTTACGCTTTTAATAAAGGAGGAATTATTATTACTCGCTCCAATATTATTATGCTATTTTTCAAATGTTATTGCCTCTTTTAGCACTCTGAGTTTTTTTAGCACTGTAGAGAGACTTGGAGTTTAAAGCGTGAACTCAGTCATTTCCATATAGAGCTTTACATGTAGGTTTCCTATGAGGATACAAATGATACCAATCATATGTAAAGAGGCTTATTGGACTTGCCCAAGGTTTATTTTTCCAATTGTGTACAAATAAGTTGGGATGCTAATTTTTTTTTTAGCAGAGCTCATATTATGAAGCCTTATGTCTTTTCATAGGGATTTTGCCCCTTGAAGGAATCTCTTGGATTTGTACATGAGTATTGGACGGAGAGGTACGATAACGAGCAAAGAACTAAATAGTCAAATGTAGATAGTGTTGGCCTATACATGACATGGAAAAGATTAACCTAGAGCTAAATAAATGAACTCACTTTTTTTTCATTGTTTCTTCTCCGTTCTGTTTAGACTCGTGCCTGACTCTCTCTCTCTCTCTCTCTCTCTCTCTCTCTCTGCCCTAGTGTGTTTTTTATCAACCCCTGCCTTTAATAAGGGAGTGATAGGAAAAATTGTGTATGTACCACAACACGTGTACGTGCAGAAGAAAATGATATAAATCTCTTGTTTCATTGAAATCCTATTACGTAAAAATGTTATACCTTCTTATTTCCAGACACTACATTTATTTACATACACTTGTAATCTTATTACACTACAGTGCTCTGAGAGTAAAACTTTCCAAAATTATCCTCCCCTCAATTAATACTCTATTAGCTTGTATGGGTAATTTGGATTTTTCTCTTCAACAGTAATCACATTAAATAAAGTGGATTAAAATACAAATTCAAAAGCTGATGAGTTTTTTTTTAAAAATTTGATTATAATAATTGTATGGTATAGGAAGAGTCCCAGGATATTTTTGAAACTGATCCATTATGAATGTGATTAATTAGAAAGAGGAAAGTTTGAAATGAATGAGATATGAAACAATTTGTAAATGAGGCTTAATGCTAAAAATTGGTCAAGTGTGCTAAAAAATGATGGAAGATTTAATTTTGTAAGGAGAGAGAGAGAGAGAGAGAGGAAGAAGGAGAGTTTTGCGTAACATTTTTCAGGATTTCCTTTTGGAACAATTGAATTGACATTTTATATTTAGATCTGAATGTGTCCTCACACGTGGATGACAATGAGTCTGGATCAAAGTAGGAGCTGAGGGAAGATTATAGGGAAATGGATGAAGGATATTTCTTGAGTTTGTACACATACATTGTATGGAGGGACTTCCTTTAATATAGAAGGGAGGGTATGGAGAGAGAAGTTTCGTAGTGGTGGAGTTGTATTGTAAGGAATAATGGAGACTTGTAGTTATTGTAGTGTGTAAGGGAAAGCTTGGATTGAAATGAGAGTGGAAGGAAAAGTTTGTTTGCTTTTGTTAGAGTTGTTACAAAATATTTGTCAACACTTGTAAATATGAATGTTAGCCTATTTATGATTTGTTTGACAATATGTGTATGGTAAAAATAACCCGTGGAGCCCATCTAGTGTGTCAAGGTCTAAGAGAGGTTGAACAATAGACATTAATTTTACATTTTAAGGGCATTTGTGTATTTGTATTTGTAAAGGAATTTAGGGATTTGTTCTTCTTGTTTTCTTGTTGCTACAAATATAGTATGAGTGTGATTTTTCTTGTTGGTGACATTTTACATAAGGGATTTTATCATGGGGAAATGACATTTGAGGGGAATTTATTTTGTGGAGGTGACATTTTAAGGTGATTTTAGCATATCGTGGGCTAAAGTGCAAAAGGAGCTATAATTTTCCTAAGGTTATGGGAAACATAAAATTATAGCTCCTTTTGCACTTTAGCCCACCGTATGGAGATGACGTTCTGAGGGAATTTTATCCTGTGGAGATGACATTTTTGAAAGGGATTTTATCATTTGGAGAGGACAATATAAGGGGGAACTTGTGCCCTACCCTGGAATTGTATTTTAATATTTTTCCTACATACTGACAAGTTTCAGGGAAAATAATTTGTTTGGGAAGGATTAAAAAAGGATTTATTTCCCTTTTTATTGTGTACACACTAAAAATAAAAACAAGTGGATTTTTTTTATTTATCCATAAAAATTGTGATACCCAATGACCTCAATGATAAATATTATTGATCCTCTCCCATAGTAATGTGATATTATTATCTTTCCTATATATAATGTTGATTCTTGGATATTTGCATATAAATCTCCATCTACATGGGATTTTATTTCAAGTTGAAGCTCCTATAAAGATAGAATTAGCCTCTTTGGCTCCCATTCAAAATGATAAAGATGAAATGCAATGAAAATGCACCAATACAAGTAGTACTAAAATTCCCATTCTTTCTGCATGTCAAGTTCCTTTTATTTTTCCACACAAACTTTTTTTTTTGCTCCTACTAAAAACTACTACTAAAGACAATTTTTAACATGTTTCAAACAACTGCTCCATTTCCGTTTCAAAATCTCTTCAAATTTAATATGGTTTGTACAAATGTTTGTGTAAAAAAAATATTCAAATACTTTGAAAAGTCTGGTTTTACTAGGCTAAAATAATGATGGAGGTTAAGAGTAGATATTTGGCCGCTCTTGTTGTACTCCTAAATAGCATCGACATAATTGTAAGTTGAAAAAACATTTTTTCTCATCCCCACCCGCCACACTCCAAAGTATATAAAATGTCCTACATGCGATTTTTATTATTATCAAGTACAGAGTTTTTTTCCCAAACAGGTTCTTCAATACACTCAAAACTATACGACTTTCTCACACTGTGATATATTATCCCTAAAAATATTTATGTACATGGATGAAAAGCCTTTGATCTCTCTCAGGTAGCATTTCATAGTAGATAAATACACACAAGAACAAGAATCCGCCAAAGAGCCCTTGAAATTCAAGTTCTCTTTGCCTCATGTAAATCCATACAAGTTGTGTTGGACCAACAAGAAGTGCAGTAAAATGTTCAAGAATTCAAATCAGTCCTTTTTACTACAATTAAGTAGCGAATAATAATAATTGAGTAAAGTTGTCGAAAAATTTCCTCAGGTTCACTTTCCCTACTCATTTATATGTGAATATGCTATTTATTCATGTACATATGTACACGTATGTATTTAAGTGTGTGAGATTTTGTCAATTCCTTTCCATGTATTTGTCTCTCTCTCTCTCTCGCTCTAATCTCCTCTCTCATACAGGATAAACCCGCTCAATGAAATTAAATACAAAAGGTAGTTAAAAACTCGGAGCAAGTTTTCCCAAAAGTTGTATTTCCCAAATAATACAAGAGTATAGGAAAAACTTGAGGTAACATTATTGTCTAGGGTCTAGGATTAGTATTCCTTTAAACTTGGCAATGACCCATGTACGGGCTAAATGATTTACAAGTGACAAATATGATAGAAATTATGAAAATATTGGGAGGAAATTTCTGACTATGAGAAGAGTATTTGTTTGTATTCAAGGGAAAAGTCAAATGTGTGTGTGGAAAATGAGTCCAGGTGATTTAATCTGAAAGAAAGAAAAAAATCAAGTAGAATTTACTCAAAGTTGGGGATTTGTAAAGGGGCTAGTAAATGAACAGGTCCTATAAAATAAAATCGTGTCACTTTTGCTTTTTTTTTTACATGAAATTTTCTATATAGTAATAAATTTTCCTTGAAAAAATATCACAGGTTAAGTTGCTTGTAAAAAAAATATGCACATTGATAAAGTTCTAAGGCACTTTTTTCACGAGAACCTTCAAGGTATCACCAATTATCTTAACGATTTTTGAGGGAACTTTATCCTCGACTGAAGTGCAAAAGGGGCTATAATTTTGTTTTTCTCCTAATGTTATAACCCCTTTTGTACTTTAGCCATCCAGTTTTTTTCAATGTCCCATTCCCATCCGCTCATATAGGATTTTGACCTAGTAGGGTTTTTCCAATGAAATTTCCCAATTTTTACTATTTTGTCTCCCCTAATTTTTTTTTTTTTTTTTTACTCAAACGAGATTGGATGGAAATTTTTTCCCAGTCCAAATATGTAGCAATATTTCATCAACCATAAAATTATCCGTGATTGGAAAAAAATACAAGCAACTTTTTTTTTGAAAAATGAAATAAATTTTCCTCACCATTTCACCCATCAATCCCATGTGCTGGTCAAGGATAGCTGTAAAAGTAAAATTATTACAGGACCTTTTGAACTCTCGTAATTTTTTCAGGTTTTTTATCCATAATAAAGGTTAAGAGAAGAAAATATCTTAGCCAATAGATTCTCTCATCAAATAATCAATGGACTTAATTTCCTTTTAAACGATCCAAGCTGAAATAAATTTGGAGTGGAAAATGTAAGACTTTATTATTGTTTTTTTCCTCTCCACCGTAGCTTGAGAGGTCATTTAGCTCGTCTCAAGGTACTAAAAAAATCAATCATTCAATTTATTATATTACATCAAATCATATAATACTCGAATAAATCTCCAATTTGTCTGAGGTAACAAAGTGCTTATAATTTCTATATAGAAAATTAAACGGTGAACAAAAATCCAAGAGAATTTCATGGGAAATTTTATCCCCTTTTAACCTTTTGCACCAGACCAATTTGTCAATTGAACTATAAAAAGGGTGTAATTTTACAATGTTTTTCAAACGCCCATTTAATGCCTTTCAAATGTAATAGCTCCTCAGATTTATATATTGCCCTCCAAATATCCCCCTCCCCCATTTTAAGCCATGCAAATTGGGTGCATTGTAAAAAAGTGACAAATTCCAATAAATTGCAACATTTTTTTTTTTGTAAGCCGAAAATTTTATTCCATAGTTATAGTTATATATGATCATTACCACAAGACAGATATATTCTCTATTTTAATCTGCCCTTCCATCAAAAATGTCATAAAATAATACAGCATTACAGGAATTATATGTCATAACTATAATACCTGTCTCATTCCATAAGAATGACACACGCACACACACACACACACACACACACACACACACACTCACGCAAACACTCAAAACATGAAAAGATAAAACATTCAAAACAAATCCATTTTTTCACCCAAGATCCCATAATTTCTCATTACATTCATAATGTCAGACTTGAAAAAAAAACAAAAAAAAACTATAATAATTGAAAACTAATAATAAAATTCAAGATACAAATTAAATAATATACTATAATTTCCTTGGAGTTTTTATTACCCTACAATTAACTATAACAGATTACGTAACATTATTTAACACTAAAATCGTAAAGCTTACAGAGGTGTATAATACACGGACTTTTACTATAAAGTATATCGTAATATTTTCTTTCTTCACTGGATCTCTCTCTCTCTAGTAAATGCGTTTGCAGTCAGGTAAATGTTCTAATAAATTTCCAAAAAAAACAAATCCTTTTGTCCTAACGAGTTTTTAGTATTTTTATTCCTATACATGAAAATAATTTAAAAATTAAAAATTATTTAAAAGAAAAACTCTGAGGAAACAAATTTCAGAACTTACATTTAAATTACATTGACTAAATCCCTCTCAATCCTCATCCAACTCATATGATGAGGAACCAAAGTCAAATGTATGGAGGAGAAAAAAAACAAAAATGTCTTGTATTTTCTATAGTAATAAATTATAAGGGAAAAATATTTCTCACCGATCCTACAATTTTTTTAAGTATAAGAATTTTAAAATCTTACGCTATTTATTTACATGGATAATTAGCATTAGAATAATAATTGTAAATACAAGTTCTAATCTGGGTGACAATATGTCCTTTACTCTATAATTTTTTAGCATGCAAAGCATGAGTTGTATTTTCCCCCTTATCTCAACTCTACTGATAACATAATACTAAAAAGACAATGTAATCATTTTACACGTTGGCACAACTGGGATTCAATCAGTAACAAAATGCAAGGATGATAATAGTACTTTTTTTTCCTATGTAACATTTTAACAAAATATAAAGGGGGAGTGATAAAAATCATTGAGAATATTACATTATTTCGTATATATTTGAGTCATTGATTGATTATTAGGACGAAACTATAGGATGATAAAAGGTTGTGTGCTCTCATAGTCAAATCCTATATGAAATGTCATCCATTCCGAGCTCCATTTACTTACACAGAGTGAGAAACAGGAGGATTTTATACAATTTTACTACATGTATTATTATTACTATATTATTTTTATTCAAATGATAAAATGATTTTCTCTACAACTTTATCTTACTATCAATATGTGATAGATTTTAGCATAGGAAATAACATAATAAAAGATTGTATAACTTTACAATTGGCAATGAAGGGGATTTTCGTATCATTTTACAACTCTTTTAATTATTTTTTAATACTTGGATAATAATTATTACATGAGGAGGAAAATACATTGAAAATACACCACTTACTACAGTTAGACATAGAATTAATATGTGTATAAACTTAAGTAGAAAACTTGCGTAATTTTTTAGATTTCCTTTTGAGGTGTGGAGAGAGAGAGAGAGAGAGAGTAATAAAATTATGCACAATTTTTGATTAAAACTATTTTTTTACAAGCCTTTTGTTTTGACATGCTCAAAAGATCCTCTCTGTCTCTCCAGTATGGCGTATACTGTGTCACTATATATTAGTAATTGTTTTAAATTCTAATATTATTATTACTATTATACTCTTACAGGCTAGAAATTAAATGCTGGTGTGTTTTCCCCCTAAAAACACATGTAAGTTATAGAATTTGACAACGTAAATGTGTATATTACTGTGTGTGTGAGAAAAAGTTTTTTTTTGACTTGCTCATCCCTTGTAATTCTTTTTGGTGAGTTTATTGGATTTTTCTCATTTATTGTTGTATTTTACTATACTTAATACCATACAATAAAATATGGCTCACATTTTTGCTCATCAGAAAGTTGTGTTGACAGTTTGGACGCGATCACAGACACAAAAAAAATCCTTCTTTTCTATAGATAACCCATGTCCAGGGCATTGAAGAGGGCAACTGCATCCGAATGACCTGAGATCCGCCAAAAGGGAAAATTCATCTGAAAAGCAAAGAAAGTTGCACAAAAAGTAATCACAGTTTTGCATGCATCAAAGTGACGAGGGGAAATTCATTGGGGAACATTTCAAAAAAAAAATGATAAAAATCTATATGTACATGCAGAAAAAGACACTCAACACAGAAATCTTTGCTTTTTTTATTTATGTATTGCTACAAGGTGTTCTGGCATGGCTAAGGAGTTGTGGCCGGTGGTTTTTTAGGAGACTTGTTTCTTTTCAACTAAGTTGAGAAAATGAAAAAAGCCTGGACCCAAATCAAACCGTTTCTTGGTTTCATCATTCCCTGCACTAAGCTTAGTTGGACTTGGGCTGTTGGTTTAGTAACATCGTTACTCTGCACTGACGAGCCCCAAAAAGGGGGAAAGGTGCACGTCTGCAAATACGGAGTTATTCCTGTTGAGATCAGAGATCCTAGGAGTCAAATAACTCCAGGTTCAATTGTATAGTGAGAAAATTACCTACTTTTTGTAAACACAAATATTTGCTCTGATTCTTCAATGTTCAATGCATTGGGAAATTCAATTTAAGTTTACAGATTGAGAAATTCCATGTAATTTTTGTGGATTGAAAAATCCCATGGAAATTAATAGATTGAAAAATTCAATGTAAATTAAAAGATTGAAAATTTTTGTTATTTTCAATCGTTTCTCTCTCTCTCTCTATTTATTTGGGAAATATTTTCTCACATCCTTGGTCAAGATTTCCAATGAGTATTGTCCTTATAGGGAATTAATAAATAAAAATGCTTTTCTAAACCTTCGTTTTCGTTTCGGAAAATATTTCGTAATAGAAAGAATTTCAGAGTCACACACACACACAAATGTTCTGGTGTCATCTCAATCTTGAAATTCCCAATCAATTGGGAATTTACATGTGATTTTTGAGACTTTTCTTTTTGTAATTTACATAAGACTCTCGCAACTACTACATACGTTGAATATGATGAGGCTCATCATCATTTTTGTAATAAGCTCAAACTTTCCCATAGGATTTTCCCATGTATGTACATACATATATAAAAATGAGAAAATTACTATTACAAAAGTTAGGGTTGAATTCCCTCAAAAAGGAATGATGAGAATTATGAATGTTATGCAATTTTGGAACAGATCTCAAGCAAATCAAAGTCAATATTATGAGAGAACCATAATCCTATTTGCATTAAATATATAGGACGTATAATGATCTTCGCATTTGAAATTTACTACGCAATGAGAGGGATTTGAGTGAATGGAGGGAAGAAGAATGGTTACAAAATTTTTACAGAGGATTTCCCTTTCAATCTTTTTCTCAAATTGATACTTGTCAGTTGATTAATAATTGAAATTATTTCGAAGATCAAGGGATCTGAGAATTTCCATCCCAATTATTTCACTTTCCTTTTATTGTCATAAATTCATAGAGGTAAATAAATATGGAGTGTAATAATAATGAACATGGAGATATTTCTTTAATACATAATCATCTTTGTAAATCTATAGATTTTTCTTGTACATTTAAAAGACATAGAATTTGGGTAGTGTGGATTTTAGCATGTACGTTTTTCTAACTACTTTCAGCTTCATATATCCTTCCATGCACTCCCACAGAGACAAGAGAGTCAGTTGAGAGTGAGAAAATGAAGACTTTCATATTGACTTTTTTTTCCATATAGAATTATGTATTCATCCCCCATTTCCATGTACACCCTACGATTTTATTACTATCTACGTAATTGTAAAGGTTCATATATGTAATGTGGAAGATTTGCAAGCCCATGACAATAATTTTCTTACACAAATAACAATAATAACGTCTAAGAATAATAATAGAAAAAATTCCAAGAATCATTTTCAATAATGATCCTTCCCCACCAGAAAATAATAGAAAAATCCCATTACAAAGTATGACAACGAATTTGCGGGAAAACCAGTTAAAAAATTTATCTACATTTTTCTGTATCAGAATTCCGGGAAAAATCATCACACAATTTAAAAAAAAAAAAACAAAAATGGAAATTCCTTTGGAAATTTATTCGAGTTGTACAAATGCTCATTTTTTGTACCATAATTTTTTTTGTTTATAAGGGAATATGAGAAGGGAAAAAGTGCGTGAGAAAAAAACCCAATATCAAGGTACTATTTTAACGCTTATTCATGGAACAATAATTCTGGATGAGAAATGTAGTTAAATAATTTTGTCAAATTCTATAGTTACCTAATACAAATAAATAATAAGAGAGCTACAACAGATGAGATTCCTCTCTTAATTGGTTACATAAAACATGAGTACACACATCAAATTCCAGTGAGAGCACTTTCCAATATAGTCAAATAGTATGATAAAGGCTGCGTTTTTCCTTATCTCTGGGCTATTCTTCCAATATACTAATAATAAGTAAATAGTTTGGATATACAGATTCGTCATGGATTATAATCGCTCAAGTCTCTTGATGAATGAGGTATGTGCACTATGTAGTATAAGAGTAGTGGGCAAAATTCCATAGAGATATTTCTTCTTAATGGCTAGTTTAGCACTACAGAGTCAGCCCAGTGAGTGAGACAAGTTTGGTTGGGGAAACTTTTTTCCCCATGCTTGGCCATATAATATATGGGGTGCCATTGAACTCTCTCACTATATACATCATCATATCAAATGTGATGAGTGCGATCAGCTGGTTAAGTAAAACTGCAACGGAATTCATGTACACACAAAATATAACACTAGAAAGAAAAAAAAGGCCTTGTCCACTAACTTATACCCTACACATATGACTATACATCCATATATTCCCTACACATCCAGACATAATTGCACTACATAAAAAAAGTACGAGCCGCTCAAAAGTTGGAAAATCATAACAAAAAAACAGGTACTCTCAAGAAGAGATATCAACCACAAAAGTGAGTGCAGCTCTGACTTCATACATTTCAATGGCATATATATTCCCCTATAATTTCACATACAAATCCCTATATATCCTTTCCCATATAAACCCATTCAGACTTTCTGTCCACACCGTGTAGAGCACAATATTATTGTTACACATAAGATTCCACACTACATATGTACTTACATACACACGAGAGTATGCATACCTCATCTGTACACACAATATCAGAGCACATTATGCACGCACGAAAAACTACCATTATAGAAAGGTACGTCCCAGGCCGTACTCCACAACCCAGGCCCTCTACAAAACTACATACTATATAGAGTAATAATAATCATGTTAAATATAATTACGGCATTTTCTTCCCTCATAGCTCCTACCTATATAATGTCTATCCATACAATATATATGTAGGCTCATACACACTCCCCATAAAAACTTAAGGAGCAAGGGTAAATGATGTAGAAGCTAAAAATTCAAATGGTATAAAGTCTCGTAGGTATAAATCATGGAGTAATTTTATTGTGTTTTTTTATATATAGAAAATCCAATTTATAGACATACAATCTATTATGTGAGGATAAAAAGTTCAGGTGTAAGTCTCCGCACGTAGTAAAGTTACTCAAAAGTATGTACAGTCTAACCTTCCTATAACGGCCGTCTCTATAACGGAAAACTGGTTATAGGTCTGGTTAATTGCTCTGCCCCGGCAGAGTTCCATATACCCTAATGTAAAAAAAACATGCCGAATTCCGGCCATGGCTATAACGGAAAACTCTTTATAACGTCCGGGTTTTTAAGTCCCGTCACGAGAAAACCATGGGAATAACGGCAATTGCAAGCAAATCCTAGCTCCTCACAGCAATATTTTGGTCTGGACAAGTGATTTCAAAAATAATTTAGTACTCAAGCAACTTCCATGTGTAGTTTAGCTCATACACACAACGTATTTGTTACGCCTATTCGGAAATAGTCATTCAAAATGTTCGATGCAAGGACGTCTGTAGCTCCGATTTCTTTGTAACTGTCTCTATTACGGCCAATGGCCGTTAAAATATTCAATAGCGGACTCTTGCTATAACGGCCAAAATAGCCCGGTCTCTTGAAAGGCCGTTATAAACAGGTTAGACTGTACATGTATGTTGAGCATACCCAGTCATTCTCAGTATAGAAAATGATGAAGAGTGGGGAGGGAGGGGGGGAATAAAAGTGCTTCTGCTTTAAAGTACTGATTCCTTTAGAATTCTCTAGCTCTATCTCCACCATTACATTACATTGCAAGTCATCGGTTGTAATAAGTGATGCATTACAAGAAATCCCAAAATGGTCAAAGATGTGCTGATTTATCTTCACTCTACATATAAAACTGTCTGTGTCTCTCTGTAGTTAAAATGGGGAGCTACTAAAAGCTCCCATTAGTAAAATCACATACATAAGAGTGTAGCTCTTACAAAGGGAAACAAAAATATCAAGAAAAACAACAATATTTTTAGTAGGAAAGTACATTCGGTTTAAAATACCATTACTCTGCTTTTATTACTATAGAGATTTTAGCACTACAAGTGCTAAAATCCCTATACGTTCCTATTCTATTCTACATCCCCAAACAAAAGAAATTTTTCTGGGATATGATTAATCATTGTTCTACCAAGTAAATCCTTGCAATTAGTTACTCTCAACTTTTATTTTTTTTTCATATGTAATCATTTGCACACAACACAATGATACACACTAGTCATGCACGTAGTTAGCAGTTATCATGCTGTTAACGACTCCGGAGTGCATGTACACATGTACATGAATGAGACTCTCATCTGAGATTCTCTCACTCACTCACTATCAAATCCAAATGCTCTGCTTGTTAATTATTCTAATAGTTCTTATCATATCATATAGCGATATATATTGCAAATCACGTAAGAGAGAGAGAGAGAGACAAGAGTCATAAAATCAAGTGTAACTTTTAACACATGTAAGAAAAATAAATATGTAGCTTCTATGTGAAGGGATTGGGGCGCTAGATATGGAAAGTTACTTGATTTTTAATTAAATCTTTATAAGTAGCCAATAATTGTGTGGTTGAGTGTTCAAAGTAATTTAAGGAATTATTTACACATTCATTCAATAGAAAAAACAATTGAGATTTTACCGTACTAACAAAAAGATGGTGAGACAAAAACAATTAAGGGAAGGATTCAAAGGGAAAAAACGAGGATTAAAAGAAATTTTTGCTTACAAAAGTTTTTAAAATAGTCATTTTTTTTCTTATTGTAAAAGTTTGAGAAGGATGATTACTGAAGGAGAACAAAAGGATTAAATCAATCTGTAATAGAATTTAGAGTCAAATGATGCAAGAGAGTGAGTGAGTGAGAGAGAGAGAGAGAGAGAGAGAGAGAGTTTAGAGTAAAGACGAACCTGTTTGGCTGCATGTTCTTCATCTCGCCCGTCGCCAACGACGACGTAGGTACACTTACGACCAAACCGAGACACGATCCTCTCAAAACAACTCTCCTTTCCTAAAAGTTCATCCAAGAGAGAGAGAGAGAGAGAAAAAAACACATCATCTTTAATAAATAACAGTAGAATCAAATTGTAAATATGTAACTTATATTTTTTATGACGATTTTTTTCTCAACCATAACAATTAAATAGAAAGGGGCGTTTGTGAGAGAATTTATTAACCCATTGAAATAATTCCATTTTTAATCAAAACCATTTGTATCCTTCGTATTCCTTGTTAAAGGGTTACAATACAAGTATTGAGAGGGGAAAATATGAAAAATTTTCAAAATTTCATGTAATTTTTACGCGTGTAGAAACGTTTAAAGCATAGCAATGTAATGTAAAGGACGGACCTTTAAAAAATCTCTTACGGATATTTCCTTTACGGTCATTATCAATTTACCAGCATGCAACTGACATTGGGAACCTGAGGAGCTCGTAATGACTTTCAAGTAAAAGCTGATTTGTATTTAAATGCAATATCTCAATTTTCTATAGGGACATTATTGAGAAAAGTATTGTAGTTTTTTACATATGAATTACATGAATTGGCATTTTTTTGAAAGGCTCTCCCTGTCATTTGAGTATCATCCCTATAATTTACGTGTGGACTTCCTCCCTGGACCTTTACTATGGAGGATGACGTATGTACATGATCATTTTAATTTTTTGTAGTAATTATTATTAATAATAATAATATTATTATCAAGCACGTAACTTGTTGAGGAAATATCCTCTGTAATAGTAATAATAATTGAAGAGGAAGAGTAAAAGTTGCATCTTCCTCACATCTCCACTAGTTAGAATGTGACGTACATATGTATGAAAAAATGGTAGCTGTAGAAATTCAAGTTTATATTTTCTCCTAATTATGTAAATAAAACTTTCAATTTACTCATATAACCTCTTACAATAATTATTAGTATATAGCGTGGCGTGAAAAGATACAAATGGATTTTTATACGCTTCAAGCACACAAAAAATCTATGTACATTATTTTATACGTAATTATTATAGGAATTTTTATCACTACATATGTGCATATGGCATTTGTACCCACTAACCTCAGGTCAAAGTTAATGGGTCAAAGAGAATTTTTTTTTTTTTTTTGCAAATTTTGAAAATTTTTGAGAGGGAAAAATGGATTTGTAAAATACTACAATTTCTCTAAATTTAAAACAGAGTTGAGAGGGGAATGAAAAAGCGTGTGTGCTTTGATCACACTCTAATACGATGAATGTGTAGTAAGATTTTAGCACTCCATTTTCTATATGCACTCTGATAAATCAAGTGAATCCACTCACACTTGACTCTGTTACACTTTAATAGAGTGCTTTAATTGATGATGACGACGACACGTGAGGCAGAGTCAAGAGACAATGCTTTATAAAAGGGTGTACACAATTTTGAAAGTAAGTAAGAAAACTTTCGCTAGAGTATCAATGCCAAGCATAATATTTTTTTCCTTCCTTTGACTCTCGGAAAAGTTGGTTAGAAAATAGATGTATCGATTAATTTACATTTTTTCAACGAATTGATCAATTATTGAGGATGAGGGGGGAAGGGGGGAAATGAGCAATTTCACCTTCTCTCTGATATAGGGGAAAAAAATCCCATAATACTTATATAAGGCTATTGAGTAAGGCACAAGCATCCCTTGGGGATAGAGAAAGTCACGGAGATTATAACAAAAGTGCTCTGCAGTCGTTTTTTTTTCTTCTTGTTCTATAGTATAGTGGGAAAATATGCATCACATAATATTTTTCGTCCTCTCCCTCCTCTCAAAGGAAAACAAGTCTCTCCCAGCAGCACAAACTTACAACATTTAAAGTTTCAATTGCCAAGCCCAAAAAAAGTCCAATCTCTCTCTCTCTCGCCCATTAACCTTAAAATATGTACATACTTAGAGTTTCCCTATGAGCTATGTTAAGGTTAAGAAAGTATACAGAGACGAAGAAAATTCATTTGTCTATATTTTACAAAGGGTGGGAATCATTAATTTTCTTGTTTGTAAACAAAATTAAGCTACATTTAAATTTGGCACTCAAAATTCAAAAAATGTTTTTCCCAAAAACCTCCTCATATGGCTCGATATATGGGAAATCCTTTCCCATGGGATTTCACAAAAAAGGATGGACGTCATAAAAAAAAATTATTAGTTTTCCTTTTAAAAATGTCCAGTTACTATTCTTGCTTGAATAGGTGATTAAAACCTGGTAAGAAAAAAGCATTGCATGGGATTGAGAGATTTATCAGTGCGACTGATGAATTGAAAGGGGGGAGGGAAATTACATAGTTTAAGAATTGACCATGCTTTTTATCTTTTAATTTGGTAAATTAAATGTTACGTATGTATACTTTTTCCCCCTTTTTTGACCCACTCAGCATGATTTGTAAAGCATGAGGTCTCCCGTTCCTCATGGAATGATAAAAAATGTAATTATTTTTCTCTGAGTGGTACTATAACTCTTGATAATTTCTATGTAATTTTCTCTTTTGCAATGTATATAAAAAGATCTTAAATATTTACAGAGCTCAGAAAAATCCATTTAAATCATATAGGAAACCTAGTAATTTGATGAGATTTTTATTCCAATTCAATAATATTTCTTGGATGGGCAGAGAGAGAGAGAGAGAAATAAGGTCAGAAAAATTGTAGATAATTTTATTTGAGAGAAAGAACGTGATCCAATGTTACGACAGAGAAGGGTAATTCCAACAATAATTCCCCATTCATTTTATTCCATTCTTCTTTGATGGATTTTTATGTAAGCCAATCCTTATGCCTTGGAAGGCTACTAATCTTGATCAATATAAATCAATTTAATTTCCCTCGCTTCTTCAAAATTTATTGATGGGATTTTTACCTACACGTTTACAAATTATGGCTACTTTGTGTATTGGCAATGCCTTCAATATCTGTAATCATTGTATGAGTAGTACACGTCAAAAGCATATGCTCTCCTCCCTTGATTATGTCATCGAAAAAAAAAACGTTGGATGGAATTATTTCAAAACAATTATTGCCCTTGTAATTTTTTTTACTGCGTACAACTTTTACGTAGATTTTTAGCCTCTTACCAATCTTAGTTGCAGAATAAATATTTTCGACAGGAAAGACGGATCCCAAACTATAGAGTAGAACTTTTGCCAATGCTGGAACCAATTGGGTTGTAGTAACAAGTACATTGACGCAATTCGCCCTGTAAATAAACAATTATTCAATACCATTCAATTATCATGGGAATAATTCTATTTAATTTGGTAAATATATGAGTATGTGGGGAAAATATAAATGTAGGAAATAATTATTCCCAAATATTTATACATGTTTAATTTACATGGTTTTTTATTGGAGAAATACAGACTCATATTATGACATGATGAAATTATTAGGGAGTGGAAGGAATGATTGAGGAGGAATCAAAGATCAAAGCCTGGGAGGGTTCAAAAACAATATCTACCTATAAAAGTTTAATGAGATCAAAAAACTCACTATCCGCTCTACGTAACTTGGCTGATAATAATTAGACAAGCTATTGAAGCACGATTGGAAAGGTTTCTCCTTCCCTTCATATGTGTATATGATATAAGAAAAAAATTCTGATGGGGATTCCGTGTACATTGCAATTGTACGGTAGTAATAAGGTATAGGTATAGAGAGTGAGGGAAGCTATTTTAGAAATTTACAAATAACATCATTGGATTTTCGAATGTTAAGAAGCAAGTGCAAAGGAGCAAAGTAGAGTCCTTGAAAATCTATCAACGTACATAATTAATGAATGATAAAAATATAAATCGTTGTAAATTAAACTCTTTGTATAGTTTATTATGTACTGAGATATTTAACTCTGTGCCTCCTATAATTCTTACATTTTATCTCCGTGTACATAATAATAGCATTTTCCCATGCATTCCTGTACAATGTAGTTTACATTTTGTCTTGACTCTGTTAGTTATAGGCTGGACTCCACTTACATTGTCCTAGCCCTATGTCAACATACGTACATACATGTACACAATATATGCGCATATGTATGTATATACGTGCAATTACATAGCCATATATGTATATACGTTATATACATATGTTAATGTGCATATGCGCTAAATACATATGTAAATGTGCATATGCGCTAAATACATATGTAAATGTGCATATGCGCTAAGTACATATGTATATATGTATACACCTGTAAATACATAGCAATTTACGTACGCAGGCATAAATACGTAGGAATTTATGCACATTCGTACAAATACGTAGGAATTTATGTACACACGTTTAAATACGTACGAATTTACGTACACTCGTTTCAACACGTATGTACATATGTACATATGCATAGTGGACTTGATGTGTGTGTGTGTGTGTATGCAATTTATATTAAATATTAAATGCGTACGTAGATATTCACACTGACTGGGTCTGTGTATAGTAAAAAGGTTGATTTTCCTTGCTTGCCTTTTACCTCTCTACCTTTCAGCCCTCCTATTATTATAACCTTAAGAAATGTCTGACTTTCGACTCGATTTAATTATTAATATGGTATATATATATGTAGTAAGGGGTGAAGTATCTATAACAGTCACAATCTATGAATCGACTAATGGCAAAAGCATTGAACAGAATGGCATTATCTCCCCAATGGATCAGTAACATTCAAATTTTTTTTTATCATGTATCGGAACTTAATCTTAAAGCTGGCAAAAGTCATTGACTTGCTGTCATTATTGATAGGCTATGTCTGAGAGTTTGAGAGACTTAAATACTTTGAGAGATCACTTCTTTTGTTGTATTATCTTTATTATAGGATTATTTTTTTTTATTCCGTGTAGTATAGCAGCAGCCCTAAAACTTTAAAATTAAACTTGATCACATGATAAACATAAGACCTGTCAAATTGTAAACTACTTTCGGGAAAAGGAGGGATATAGAGGGAAATTCAAGGTTCAAGTATTATTATTATTACTATGATTATTCTATATAATAAACAATGTTATATTTTCCAACGTATTCATTATTCTAATAATTATTGCCTCGCAAATGATTAATGTTTCATGGCTTATTGGCTATACATCCAATCCAATGTCTCTAAACGACAACAACTATATTAATTAGTCGAGGTGAAATTCGAGCGGATCCTTTTTCTTTCAAGCTAATCAGCTTATCATGGAAATGAGTAAGTAGGTAAAAATCCGTGAAAAGTAAATTACTATGCGTTCATATAGAAAATGTATAGATAGGAATAATAATATTATAGTGATAAATGGCTCTAGCCTTGTGCTACTAATCAGAATAAATATATTATGTGTGTTTAATAAACTAATGACAAATTACCTTTTCCTCCCTCACTCCTTCTGTCTAATAATATAAAGTGTGAGATATTTATGAGAAAATTTTGTCATGGAATTTTTCCCAAAATTTTCTCGTTTGAACAACAATTTTAAAAAAAATAACAATAACATAGCAAGAAAAATATTTTTCTTCCCGTCTTCAGCTCAGCATTTAAACACATTAGGGAGGAAGGTCATTGGTATATTCGAGGCTACAATTTTTCCCTAGTGCTTATATGCTCCTTGTAAATTTTTGACTAAAAATAAATTTTTTCCCAAGGAAAAGTTTCTCTTATGAAAATACCTGGATTTTAACTTTCCAGTATAGTGTAGGCTTTAACATTATATTTATTTGTAAAACCTTGTCTTGGAGTTTATATATAGGATTGAGTGTGAAGACTTTGGATGACAAAAGATGTACACTTGAAAAAAGCACGTAATTTTCAAGGAAATTGTCTGAAAGTTCCGAGAAAGTTATAAGGGAAAATTGCATTTAGGAGAAAAATGTCCAGAAATCAAATAGAGTGGATAAAAAAAGGGGTTTTTTACAAATGTTCAATTCAAATTTGTAGATTAAAAAACTCACCTGGAACTGATCAGCTGAAGACATTTGAGAGTTAAAGATGACCAATTTTCAGTTAGATTCTCTATTTCTGACCTCAGTTGTAACCATCGCTCTCTCGTTGAAGGGCCCATCATCCCTGGAAAAAGCAAATTATTCCCATTTTATCAACATACTAAAATCCCATTGAAAGAATTATGTTAGATGAAATTTTACGAGGGTAGAAAAAAACTTGTCTTTTAAGCTTGCTCAGACAATTTCACGTACAAAGTGTATATATTTCCCTTGCAAATCGTAAATCTTAAATTTTTTTTGCATTAGTTTTGAAAAAGCATTGGGCCAATTTCCAATGACACGTGATAAAAACAAGTCATAGGAGATTACACAAGTACCTGTGTAATTTCCATACTTGTGACTATTGACAGGTTAAATGGTCCATTAAAATAATTGTTCTACTCAACTGTATGTACATTACATGGGAAATCCTCATGATTTTATGCATAAGGACAAACTGAGGAAATATAAAGTGAAGTCATAATAAGAGCTCTATGGAAAAGGTTAAAAACGTTGAAGGAAAGGGAAAATCGTCATTTATGTCACCGTTTTTTGGTCTGTGGTAAAAAAAAGGCTTTGGTAAGGTTAGGCCCTTTAAAAATCCTTAATAGTATATAATTATACATATATGAAAAAGCATTATATATAGGCCACAGGAAGAAGAAAAGACCTTTCCGTGAGAAATCCCTTCTCAGATGCTAAAAACCTATTAAGCGTGTCATTTAATAGTTTTTTCTGTCAAAGTATATGGAAAAGAAGCAAGTAATTTCCGTTTAATCGCATTTTAGCTCTTAACCCACGTACACGTATAATTCCATTTTTGAAGGAAAACGCACTCTAATTTTCACATATCACATGTCCAATTTAACACCGCAAAAGTGTCATATTTGAGTGAGAAATAAAAATAGGGGTAAAATAGTAGTAGTGGTTATTTTGCCTTTGGCACGGCCTCTAGTGGCAACACAAAAATTTCATGCTCATAAATGATAAATGCATTTCCTAAGGAAGTTAAATTACCTTTACCTATATGTAAAATCCTACAAGAAAAGAACAGAAAATTGAAAGTGGTGGTTCTAAATATGTAGGAAAAGACTTGTAGGGCTATAACAATAGTGTTTATCATGTCTGCTCCCCTAGAGCTCATATAGTTTCTATAGCCATATAGCTATAGTAAGGTATAGGATGAAGGCGAAAGTTTTGTGATCTTTGGGGTATGTAGACATTACCAGGACGAACAAGAGGAGAATTGGTTTGAGCAAACTCAATGTACATAAGAAAATTTAATCGCTCACGTTTTTATTACATTTTTGCTCAATCTCCTCAACATTGTCCATTCCATTGCCAATAATTACACGTCCGTAAGAGTTATTTTGATGCTTGTAAATTGTATTTATTGCATGCGGACGTTTGATCTCTTACCATATCATTTGTTCCATTACAAGGAGTCTACTAAATACTTGTTCAATATTTTCTATCCTGTTGTGTACTAAATCAAATTCATTGTATGAGCATTCAAGCTCGAAATTCTTACAAATAAATCAAGAGTGATAAGCATTTAGTGACCTTTAACTGACAAATGAACCATTTCAATTTCAATCAACAAAGTACACACACACAATGTGTTACAATGACAATAGGTAAAAGATTAGATTGTTATTATTGCATCTTGTGACTTAACAAAAATTTCCTTGGAAATTTTTTAGCATTTGGGTTGGGGAAGTGTTTTAGAGTTTTGATTGGTAACATATTTGTGATGAATTTAAGGGTTTAGCTTGGGAAAATATATTTTAGCATTTTTAATGGAGAAATAATTCAGGGGATTTTGGTTGGAGGAATTCTTTTGACATTTTCTCTGCTTAAAATATTTGTGGAATTTCTTTGGTCACTTTTTTCCCCATTTTATTTGTTCAAACTTTTGGTTTTCAAAATATTTGGGCATTTTCATCCGCAAAACATTTTAGTAGGTGTATAATTTGGGCGGGAAAATATTTTATCGTCTTTTCTTGGAAAATGTTTTAGCAATTTGGTTATAGAAAAGTTTTAGCAAATTTTTAGAAGAAAATATTTAGGAATTTTTTTTTGGTTGGAGAAAATTTTCATCAATTTTCTTGGAGAAACTTTGAGCAATATTTGATTCCCAAAAATTTCTAGAATCTTCTTTGAAAAAATATTTGAAATATTTCTACTGAGAAAATAGTTAGTCATTTTGGCTTGTATAGTATAAATATTTTGTCATTGGAAAAATTATGTTAGCTCTGAAAATTTGGAGTTATTGAATCTTACTAGAAAAGGGGGTTCTTCAAATGGGAAAATGTTTCCCCGATTGGAGACACACGCTATAAAGTGAAGGATTAGTCAACGAAAGAACTCACGAGAGTCATTTGAATTATTTTGTCAAGAGTAGTAATGTCACGCAATCTTTCCAAAGAACAATAGCCTTCGAAAATTGCATGGATACTCTCAGAGACAATCTGAAAATATTGTAATTTCCAACAAGTGCAACGTGTAGGTACGTTTACAGCGTAAAATACACATTTTCACAATAACTAGAAAAATCTAAACTCATATGAAACATTGGAGTTAAATTTGCCTATAAATCCCCTACCTCTATACACACACACACAACGATAAAAAAATGTTCATATATCCATAAAAATCCTTATATCTGTCTACTGTAATATTATTTGAGACAAATTGTGACTTGTCATGAAAGAGCGTCAAGTTGAAAAAGGTAAACAAAGAGACAGCTCTAGTAGTCTGATTTGAATAATACAAAAAGCTTACAGCCATCACTCTCAAATTGAACGTACATGGAAAGGAGAGAGTCAGAATCCCTCACTAGAAGTAATTCCTATACCTACAAATGCTATTACTCCTTGACGTATATGAACTTGTACATGAACAACATTTACCACATCACCAAAATTCCTTGGAAAAAAAAACTTATTTAGCATTCATTCTTTCATTCATTCCTTCACATATTAGCAAAATCCCCCCTCCTTTCCTATTTCATCCCATTTATAACCTTAGAATTGAACTTTACTTCTCAATGTTTACACAATATTATTATTTTCCTATATAACCTTCCATGTCTTTTGAGCATAGTAATTTTTAAGGCCTCAGGATTATTTTAACTTCACTCTTATTATTTACACTCCACAAATTCAAGATTACTTTTTTTTCAAAAACCTTTCTCTACAAGTTTACATTTATGTACAGGATTTACTTTGACATTAGAATGAGAAAAACATTTGTGACAGGAGCATTGAAAGAAATTTGAAATACTTGGAGGGTTCCTGCCATTGTCACTTCCTTTTTTTCTTGAAGTTCCTCCGTGAGTTTTGATTGATGCTTTTAGCGTAATTTTCATTCAATGTTTTTCATATGAACTCCGTTGGGATTTCGTAAAGAGAAAAAAAATGTAATCACGTGTATTTAAGCTTTTATGATTAGAAATCCCCTTGATTAGAAATAAACTACTACTTACGTTTACTATATATGTGGAAATTAAAGGTATTTCAAAGTGTGACTAAAAGCATTGGAAATGATGTGGATTTTTTATTGTTATTTCCCTTTACTAATACATATAGGTTCAGGTTAGGATGTCATTCCTTGGTGGATGTGTGTGCTAGAGTGCCGTCATTGGAGAAATGTAGGATTTGTAAGGGCTCTATAACAGGTGGACATAACAAGGGTAATAATATATCTATAGAGTTATTGCCTGTAGCACATAGCATAGTTACAATTACAAATGAAATGGAAATTGAAACGGAGAGTTAAATTTGCGTACACATGGAAAGTGTGACCAAGAACTTGCAATTCTATCACAATACTTAAATACACTCACGTCACTATCATATCCCTATACATGTGTATTTTAAAAGGTATGGGCTAAGTAGTGTCAGGCTCCATTAAACAACACATTTACGCGTAGTTGCTTAGCATAAATATCTACACATGCAGAGTATGCTTATACATTTATGTACATACGCATAGGTATAAGCTTATACGTTTAAACGCATACACTTGTACATCCTTATACATACATGTACATGCGTATGCTTATACATGTATGTGCATACGTATGCTAATACATGTATGTACATACGCATGCTTATAATTGTATATAAATTCGTATGCTAATACATGTATGTACATACGCATGCTTATAATTGTATATAAATTCGTATGCTAATACATGTATGTACAT